>PVJX010008545.1:0-65026 GCA_004027295.1 Dolichotis patagonum
TCTATTCTGTTTTATTTTGGTTGATCTTATTCTCTTCAAAAAAATTGAAAAAATACTCAATTATCCTAAAATGTTAGCCTGTTTTGTGAAAACGAAGTAGGACATTCTGAATTAGACTCTCTGGTTAGGGCCTTGGAATAATGATTTTTAGTTTCTTTCCCCATTTGGACATGATCATCGAAGGACTCCCAAGGATTTTAAAAAGACTGGGGATGGCCTGGTAGGTATTATGATGAAATGGATGCTTGCTTCTCAAAATTTACTTAGATTTATCAGAATGCATGTGCTAGAAAGTCAGGAAGATTTCCATGAAGTATCCTGTTTTCCATTCTTTTTGTCATTTTCCTTGGGTCTTCACTTTTCTGGAGTTTTGGTCTGATTTACTGTCACTTTCATTTCTCCTTCTCTTGGATGCAGGGAGTAGATTTGAATAGGGTGAGATGATTTGTAGTTATTGGGAATCATTGATTTTCCTGAAATTCTGTATGATCTCAGTTAATCTACACAACATTTAGTTAATTCTCAGAAAGGTTAAATAAGTTGCTCAGGATCACACAGGTGGCAGGTGGCAGGGCCAGGATTAAAATTCAAGCCCATCTGGTAGCAAAGCTGGGCTTTAATTACTTTACCATGCCCCTCTCCCCAACAGAGAATTTTGCAATACCCTTGATTCCCTTATCATCAACCTCTCTTCTACTTCCCAGCCGTACAGAAGGCCCAATCTTCACTCATAAGTTTTTCCTCGCTAATTATCAGATTGAGTCTGTAAAGAAAATTTTATATGTGGTGTTGCTTTTCTGTTTTAGATTTTCAATAACTGTACCCTTGTTTATATATCGTGTCACAAAGCACTTTTTAGAGTCATAATTTAAAGTCATAGTTTTAGAGTCATAATTTGTTTAATATTAAGATGGATTGGGAACTCTAACAGTCCCTTAGACAGGTTGTTTGAACCTCTAAGATCCTCACATTCTTATTTTTCCAGTTTCTCTGTTAGAGTCCATTTCTTCATTTTTAGGAATGATTTTAATACAGAAATACTTTCCTCTTAACAAATTTCTCTGTAGCAACAGAGCTAGTTAGACATTCCCTTTATGTGAAATTACATTTCTTAATAGTCTTTTGAATCAGAGTGGCTGAATCATTAAGAAAGACACAGAACAGACAGAGGAGGGAGTTGGAACATTTCCAAACACAAAGAAAATGGAAAAAGAAGGTTATTAGTTGCTCTTTGACCTGCTTTCATGTTCCCAGAGGTCCAGAGTCCTTTTTCTTGTCTCAGGTCAGTGCAGCTGACTGCAACCCTGGACACCCTGTCTGTACAGCCTACTGTGCCATACACTTGACTTTCCCTCTCTGTGTTTCTTAGGAAAGTCTTAAGCATATATACACACTATTTGATATAGCTGAGGGCTGTGTTTTAAAAAATTATATGTAAAAAGAGTTTTTCTCTTAGCTAGTGGGAAAGTATCGATTCTTTGTGTTATTCTTTGAAGACACCCAGGTCTGTATATAATGGAAATGAGTTTCCCATTAAACTCTTTTTTGAATCTGCCTTTGTTGGATGGTATCGCTTATAGTGGCAGAATTTACATGTGCCAGTTAAAATCACCTCATTCTTTTCTGATTACAAATAATCATATTTTCTATAACCACTCAGATGTGTCAAAGTTCAGCTATCTGTGAGGATTCCTTTCTGCTCTCCTGGTTGGAAGATAGTATCTAAATTCAAGGGGGTTTGTGATGTCAAGGTCATGGGAGGAGTTGGAGGGTGGTTGATTGCAGCAGGGTTTTGGATAGTGGCTTCTGAGCAATGTCCTTTGTCCCTCACAGTCATCCAGAAGCCTTCTGAAATCACCTGCAGAAGTCTGGGTCTGATAAAGTGTGGTCAGATTGCTTGGCATGTCGAGGGCCCAGCGATCCTCTATGAACAGAACCAACCTGCCTTCTGTCTTGGCATTGCTGTCAATCTTCAGCAGCTAATCTTCATTCAACCATGTCAACTTATTTCTCCTTCCCCTGGCAACTCATTTTCACATGAGAATTTCTGAATATCTTACAAACTTCCCAGGAGAAAGACTCAGAGGATGCCACTCCAGGACCCTTTTTGTGCCAAACAGGCACACAACAGGTTTTAGTCTCCATCAGACATCTTTGTTGATGATCAGCAACTGTGATGACCTACTAGGATTCTAAATGAAAAATGGAAAGAACTCATACTTCTTATATATCTTAACATGCAGTGTTCCCCAGTAATGCAGTGTTCCCCCCATACTTTTACATGCAGAAAGTATGCCTTGGAAGAGGAGATGTAGAGACATTGATGGGTAATGAAAAGTGACTAAAAAGGGAAGAAAACCACAAATAGCACATTGTTAAGTAATCTGTGACAGGGTAGAACCTAAACCTCGGGGTTAGGCCTCCAAGGTGGGTGCAGAGCGATGTCGAGGTGGGTCTGCACACCACGCTCAATATTCCTTGGCTGAGGGGTGATATCATAAGACATTCATTTCCAAGAACTCACTGTCTGTTCTGTGTGGAAGCAGAGCAGGCTTTGGTGGCCAGAGAAAGTCATCATGCAGAGAGAAAGGTGCCTCAGTTGGAAGCCAGGCTGGCATGAACAGATGGTCAGGGCTGAAGGGATATGGCTGGAGCATCAGCAGCGTCTGCCACAGTCTACTCCTGGCACCCCTTAGGTGCCCTCTTGACCCATGATGAGTTCACTTTGTTCTGTCACAGATTCCTTAAATTTGTGGCTCTGATCATAGTTTTGGAAAAAGCAAAAACAATATTAAAACTCCAAACAAACCTTTTTAATGCAAGGAGATTGGGGGACAAGGAATAGATGCCACTTCTGCAGTTAATATTGAGATTGAAATTATTATTTCCCCTCTGCTACACATTTTGTCTTCTTCTCATCTGTAGTCAACACCTCTGCTTGTCTAGGTTGCTTACACATGTGAGTATCCCAAACCTTCATATCAAGGGGTCTGAGTCCTTAGTTACTACCCTTTTGTCTGGTTCAAGTTGCCATACTTTTTTTTTCCAGTTTCTCCATTTGTGGTTACTGTGGGTTACACAGGCTTTGGCAAGTGCTTCTTCAGACCTACTTCTCCGTATTTTGTGTTAGCCTGTATGGCACTGATAAAAAGAGAAAACAAAGATACTTTTGTCTTTGATGATACAACCAGATGCCAGGTGCAGCTTTAGGCTTATTGGAAATTTTGTATGTCTCCAGGTATTTTTACTTTCCTGTCACCTTTGAACACTGGACTCTGGGTCTAAGAACTGACTCAGATATGGAAAGTGGACAAAGGATTATGACTCTTGAGTGTCCTGGCCTACATCAATCTCCTACTGGCCTTGCTCTTGACCTATATCAGTTATATAGGTGGAATAGTTCCTACGCTCTCTCACCATCTAGTTTGCGCCTTGGAACTTCAAGGTCTGTTAGCTACTGCTATAGGTCTCTGTTTGTGAGGAATCATAATTGCCATTCTAGCTTGCTTGTCTATGTCAATCTTGCTTCTGGAAGATAAGTGATACTACTTACCATCTCTTATTTTAAAGTCCTATGTTTGCCATTGAAATTAGGGAGCCAAGGTCTCACAGGAGTGTGCCTGTTGTTCTCCTTGTCTTAATTTTTTGGCACCAAGAATCAAATTCAGGATCTTGTGCTTGCCAGGCAGGCACTGTGCCACTGAGCTGTATCCCTGACATCCTTGTCTTACAAAGAGCAGTGACCTCTATGCAGTGATGCTGGTGTCTTCTTTATTGCTTTAGTGAAGGGAGTTTCTTTAGGTCCCTCCTGAGGAGCACAGCTAGTGGACTCGCTGATCACATATAATACATCTATCTTAACATGAGGTGTTGACCCCATCATGAGTACTCTCTCAAGGCAATTCTAGCAATTCTACATCATTTACAAAAGGCCATTATCATTCCCACGTTCCAATGACTATCCCAAAGGCAAGATAAAATTGACTTAAAACAATTTTCTTCTGTGCTTTCTGAGTCTTGGGAGAGTGTCTGTATATCAACAACTTTACAACTGCTGCTCCTCTACTCTACCCCTTCAGGTCCATTGGTGATAACTGTCCCAGTAAAAATTAGAAGGCTTGATAGCTTTTTTGGTAAATAACTCTGTTCTTCCACAGGAGAGACAGTACTGCCTTAATCTGACCCAGATTGAATGTTCTTGCTGATCATTTTTCTGAAACAGTGGCTCTCAAAATGTGGTCTCTTGACTAGTCAGCCCCACCTAGCAATTTGTTGGAAACATAAATTCCTAAGTCTCATCCTAGACACATTGATTCAGAAAAACTAGGGTTGAGGCATCAGTAGTCTATTATTAAGAAAGCCTTTCATGTGGTAAATATACATGTTAAAGCTTAAGAACCACCTGTGTAGAAGTCATAAGCAAAGATAGAGTCAGTATGGAAGAGGTTAGATATCTTGTGGGAAATCTCTTTCAGACAAGGCCTTTTCCTTGTCCCCAGGCAAAGTGAAGCTATGATGCTCTGCCAAGAAAGAAACAGTTGCTTCTGCTGTGGTAGGGAGTTTTAGGAATTCAGTGATTCAAGATTTTCAAGTAAATATACTTTGTTTTTCTTAGTCTAGATTTTGAGTCTGCCTTTCCCATATCAGGGGCATGAGTTTGGCATAGGGATTTGCCAAAAAATTGTAAAGTGAGTCTTAATTGTAACTATTATATTCTCTATATGATCCATATTCTGAGTGTAGTACTCATCCTTTGACTGTGGAAGATGAGGATCTCTTTAAATAACAGACCAATAACAAACTGGTTATCAGGTAGTGTTCAAGTTTTTTTTAAATTTTTTTAAATTTTATTTAAAGGGAAAAAACAAAAAAGAAAACAACCAAACAAAATATAAAAAGACTAGCAACAATACAGAATTCCAAAGGCAAAAAAAATGAAAGAACCACAATAACAACCACAAAACAAAAACAAAAACACTAAGAAATTGCCACTTGATAGGTTACAAACTGTCATCATTGGAAATAGTCAAGTTACAAAATTAAAGCACACAAAGTAGACATTCAAACAGTGAGACTATTAACAGTTCTGCTCAACAATTCAACAAAAACAGTAATGTGGTCATCTGTCTTATACACTTAAACATACATTCAGTTGTATCCTTTAGAGCACTTTCTTTTCTATATATATATATTATATATATATATAAATATATATAATATATATAATATATATATTATATATATAAATATATATAATATATAATATATATATAATATATATTTTTTTAAATTTTATTTTAAAGGGGTAAAATTAAACACAACAAAACAGAACAGAACAGGACTTAAGAAAGCATAAATTTCAAAGCTATACAACCAGGGATCTTCACTGTCTGTCATATTGTCTCTTGTTTTCTTTGAAATGGTTGTCCATATCTTTGCATATGGGGAGCTCATACTAAATACCATAGCCAATTTTTTCACAAGATGTGTAGTTCACTGGCTCCCACTTGCTAAGGGGGGGGGTACATGGGACAGGACGACATGAGATGTCTGATTCTCAGTGTGCCCACCAGCAGGATTACAGCCACCACCCAGAGAGGGGAGGAGTTCCTTGTTCTCCTGGCACCCCGAGTCAACGGCATGGTGCAGTTCCCAAGGCGCCAGGGTCTCTCTCCTTCAGGCTGCCGAAAGTCAGCCACACTCACAGCCACCTCCCAGAGAGGGAAGGAGCTCCTCGTTCTCCCTGCACCCCAGGTCAACCACACTGTGCAGGTCCCGAGGCACCAGGGTCTCTCCCCTTCAGGCCCCCCAAAGTACGCCATACTCACCTGCTATTTCTTTCTGATGAATTGACCATTACATTTCCAAGGTTCTGAAATGGCCATTGGACCACAGAAAGAATTCTCTTTAGGCTCCTGTTTGAAACCAGCAGGTACAGCAATCTGCTGGCCTTGCTTCAGGGCCATATTATTCAATTTTATGGTGGTCTTATCTGTCTGCATGCATTTCTTCCTTTATTATTAATGGCACAACACCCAAGCATTTCTTAGGTCTTGTCATTGCAAATCTCCCCTTAGCTCTCAAATCCTAGAAATGTTGCATATGTCATGCATTCTCTTTTCCACAGAGCCTGTCCCACTTCGCCAAGCTAAGATATTGTTTTATGGTAGTACCACAAATATTTCTTCCTTTCTGTTGTGCTCTTAGTTTGAGTTGCTCCAGGAGAATATCATAACAAAGGATTCAACTGCATGTAGATTTGGTAATTTCTGCCATTTCACAGAACAATGTCACATGCCCTAATTGCATAATTCAAGTGAGCATTTAGTTTTCCTTTTTTTTATTGTGAAGAGAATAAAACAAAAGAGAACAAAACAAAGCAAATCACAACAGGACAATGCAAGTAACACAGCACTTCACAACCAGACAACTGGACATCAACAGTAGCTACTGTAATGTCTCTCTTCTTCAAAATAGTTGAGCATACCTTCACACACATTAATATCAAACATAACAAAATAGTATAAAACCATTCAAAAGAATGAAAGCATTACAGGACTTCAACACCAAATAATAGGAAATGAACAATGGCCACCATAATATCTCATTTTCCTCAAAAAATTCATCTATATCATCATATATAATAAAATCAAATAAAGCACAACAGGGTAGAACCAATCAAAACAGAACAAAAGCATGGCAAGACTTCAAAACTAGATGATAAGAAATCAGCAATGGCTACCATAATGTCTTGTTTTATTCAAAATAGCTGTTCATACCATCACACAATAAAATCAAAACAGAATAAAATCAATCAAACCAATGAGTAAAAGCATTATAAGACTTCAAAGCAATAACATAGGAAACCATGATTACCATAATATATCCCATTATATTCAAAATAGCTGTCCCTACTATGTGAAAGCATAAAATCTAACAAAACAAGATAAAACATAGCCAAACCTAGAAAAATTATATAAATAATTCAAGAGTTCAAGATAAGACAATAAGAAATTGACAGCAGTTTCAACCTTTCCCTCCCACGTGTTTCCTCCCTTTGCTCTTACAGTAACTATTTTGCTTTTGGATCCCATTAACTCCTTTTGTTTCTTATGCTAGGGTTCATGCATATGAGTTTGAATTGCTTTTGCCATCGACATGATCTCCAGTTGTGTCCATTTACCTACAGGAGCCTTGAGATTATTCTACTTTGTAGCTGGGTAGCTTTCCACTGCATGAAAATACCGTATCTTCTATCCATTCTTCAGTTGATGGACAAGATACTCTTGCTTTTTTTTTTTTTTTTGGTCTGCTGTCACATGAAACAATTGTTTTCTCTCCTTTGATTTTCAGTCTATGAATTTCCTTTCCAGTTAAATGTGTTTCTTATATACAGTATAACAATGGACCTTATTTTTTGATCCATTCTGCCTGTGTTCTTTTTATTGCTGACCTGAGGCTATCTACATTAATGGTTATAACCTGCATACATTGGTTTGTCTCTGCCCTGCTATCCTCCTGCTGTAGACCCTCCACTTTTCCCCTTCATTCAATTGCCTGTCTTGTTTGGCGATACTCCCCTGCTTCTGTTCCTGGAAACATGGTCATCTTTATTTCTTTCTAGAATATTCTTTAGCACTCTGTAGGGCTAGTTTGGTAGTCATGAATTCCTTCAGTTTTTTTTTTTTATCATGGAAGTATCTTATTTTCCATCAATTTTGAAAGATAGTTTTGCTGGGTAGATCAATCTGGTTTGGAAGTTTTTTTCTTTCAGAGTTTGAAACACTTCACTCCAAACTCTTCTTGACTTGATGATTTATGTTGATAAGTCTGCTGTGATTCTGATTGGTTTTCCTTTATAGGTGATCTGTCTCTTTTCTCTAACAGCTTTTAATATTCTGTTCTTGTGCTGAATTTCTGGGATCTTGATTATTATATGTCTGGGTATAGATTTACTTTGGTTATGGCTAATTGGAGTCCTATATGCCTCACTTATCTGCATGCCAGATCCATTTCCCATGTTTGGGAAGTTTTCTTCTATTACTTCCGTGAATATCCTTTTAACTTCATTTGTGTTGACCCCTGCTTCTTCACTGATACCTATCACACTTAAATTATGCTTCTTTGCCTCATCTTGCAGCCATGGAGTTGTTATTTCCTGATTCCATGTTATTTTTAAGAGATCTTTTGCGATCACTAGCTGCAATCCTATCTTCAAGCTTTGGAAGTCTATCTTCAGTCTCTTTCAAGCAGTTTTGCCAGCTTTTGATTGAATTTTAAATTTCCTGCATCTCTCTTTGAATCTGTTTCATGCATTGTAATTACTTTCTACATTCATTCAAGGTTTCCATCATTTTCCTATGCTCCTTTTTATTGTCTATGTCTTCTTTAGACCTACTGCACAATTCTTTCAGTATGTTTGTGATTTCTTCTTTTACCTGAGACATTATTTCTGATTTGACTGCTTTTACAATCTCATGGAGTTGTTTCCTTACTTCAGTTGCTATTCTCTCAGAAATGTCAGGTGTGTAGCTTCCAATTTTCTTCCATGACCATATCTCCCAGACTTTTTCTGTATGGGCTAGAGGTCTGAGTTTGCCTTTTGCTCCTTTGTCTTGACATTCTCTTGGGTTCCTCCCAACAAGCTGGTTGTGGGGTCCCAGGAATTTTCTATGTTGGCTGCCATTAGAGAGAGTAGAGGGATGGGACAGGCACCTGGGTTTCTCTAATTCTAGATTTACAGGGAGGTGGCAGGGCATGGAGCAGGCTTCTCCAGACCTATGCAGCTACACTGGGGCTTTGCTGATGATCAGGAGTACATGGAGCTGGGGCTGCTTTTCTCAGCCTGTGTGTCTACACTGGGACTCCCACGACACTGGCAGACACACAGAAGTGTATTTGTCTCATTCTGTTAGTGGGTGATGGCTGCCTGAGGGTACCAAGGACCTCCAATGTGGGCCTACAGATGCGCAGGGCTTACCTGGCTGAGTGTCCTTGCTCCTGCTGGCTGCCTATATGAAAGAGATTTCTGGTGGCAGCTTCTGAAAGTGAAAACAGATCTGCTGGTTCTCTCTGCCCATGCTGGCCTCCTGCAGGATGTGACATTTTGGCAGTGGTGCACAGCAGTAGAGGTGGATCTGTCTGTCTCCCTCGGCCTGTGCTGGGTATGCAGAGGAAAGCGCCTTCCAGTGGCAGCACCCAGCAGGCAGAGGTGGGTCTTCTTCTGGCACTCTGCCCACACTGGGTGTGCAGAGGAAAGGGCCTTCTGGTGGCAGCACCTGGCAGGCAGAGGCAGATCTCTGGATCTTCTGTCTCTCTCTGCCTGTGCTGGGCACACAGAGAATTTAGTTTTTCTTCATGCTATAGTGGGAATCAGCAAGAAAAAAAAGGGAAGAAATTGGTACTGGCTCAAATAGAAATGTTTGCAAGTGTATAAATAAGTATTACCTACCCATACACACAAGCATGCACACTCATATATGTATGTCAGTATGTATTAGTCAGCTTTCCCATTACTGGACACAATACCAAACACCCATATTTTAAGGGGAAGGAATTAATTTTCACTCACATATTCAGAGATCTCAGTCCATGGTCGGAGTCTCCAAGGCAGAAGCATCAGAGGAGAAGCGTATAGCAAAGCAAAGCTGCTCAGTTCATAGTGGCCAGGAAGTGGAGCAAGGGAACAAAGCAAGAGAGGAAAGAGTTGATGATCATTTTACTACCAGCATCATACTTTCATGACCTATCTCAGCACACCCAGAAGTGTACTCTGCTAAACTCTCTGATGGTTTCCAAGCCAGTCAAGTTGACACAGTCAAGTTTAATTCACTTAACACATCTATATTTTATTCTAGCTTCAGTTTATATGACTATGTTTGCTCTGAAAGTTTAGAACAAGCAGTGGAGAGTTGGTAGATGGAGGGAATGGTAGAAACTCTAGAAACTTGCATATTTCTCTGTATTTAGGAGAAGGTACGGAGATGGTGGGTATGTTTGCCAATATCAACAGTGGTTTATGGGTTTGGAGAAGTTCCTTACAGACCTTCCTTCACTTACAAGCAACTGCAAATAGGTAAGTGTTTAGGGTTCAAAACTATTGCATAGAAAATCTCAGAGAAGGTGCTAATGACTGGAATGCAGTATGAGAAACACACAAGATGTACATAAAAATTGCTCAGTAGTATTAATCAACTTGAAATGAATTTTATAATTCTTCTGACATACGTTGCTTGGGCTAATTCAGGATGCTCTTAATTTCCTCAATAAGGATGATGAAGATTACTCACCTGATTAGGAGAAATTATTAGTGCATTAGAAGAAATTGTTAGTGGTTAACAAAATCTCATTTTACAAGAAAAATAGGATAAAACAGCATGTTAAACATGATGTTAGAAAAGTCAATTTGAAATGTGACCCTGAGAAGGAAAACATTACATATCTTTCTCTAAAATTTAGTAATAATTAGCACTTGCTCCTACAAAAGCATGTGTGTGTATACCTTCTGCTAGGAACTCTTTTCTTGATACTATTTTCTCTGGAGAGAATCATGACTCCTTAGAGGGTCACTTCCACTGTGTTAAAGCAGGAAAAGGTTAAGATTTGAAGAAATGGGTTGGTAGTATGCAGTTTTTGATAAAGAGGAAAGATATTTTTAAAAATATCGGAAGAGAAAAACCTATGAAGATAAAGGATTATCCAATGGAAGACTCATTGCTCAAGTTCTAAAAATTTGAACATTGAAATTCAATGATGATTATTGTTTTTTGTTCTTTGTTTTTAAAATTTTATTTAGAAAGAAAAAAAACAACCAAACAAAACAAAGGGTAGCAACAATACAGAATTCCAAAGGGAAAAAACAAAAGAACAACAACAACAAAAAAAACCACTAAGAAATCACTAGTTGATAAATTACATACTGTCATCTTGGAAATAGTTGTTCAAGTTACAAAATTAAAACATACAAAGTAGACATTCAAACAGTGAGACTATTAACAGTTCTGCTCAACAATCTAACAAAAACAGTAGTATGGTCATCTATCTTCCACACTTAAATATACATACAGTTATGTCCTTTAGAGCACTTTCTTTTGCTCTCTCCTTTACAGTAGCAGTTATGCATTTTGGGTTTTATTACTCCTACAGTTCTTATTACTTTTTTATTTTAAAGAGAATAAAACAAAAGAGGGCAGAACAAAGCAGATCAGAACAACATAAGCAACACAGCACTTTACAACAAGACAATCAGACATTAACAGTAGCTGTCAAAATATCTCTTTCTCTGCTATAGTTGAGCATAGTTTCACATACAATAATATCAAACATAACACAATAGTATAAAACCATTCAAGAGAATGAAAGAATTACAGCACTTCTGAACCAAATAACTATGATCAATGGCTACTATAATATCTCATTTTCAATAAAAAGATTTGTTTATACTATCACATATATTAAAATCCCAATAAGACACAACATGATAGGGGCCGGGGATTTAGCTCAGTGGCTTAAGCGCCTGCCTGGCAAGTGCAAGGTCATGAGTTCGATCCCCAGTACCAAAAAAAAAAAAAAAAAGACACAACATGATAGAACTGATGATAATAAGAACTGATGATAATAACAGAGTAGAAACATGGTAGGACTTCTAAGGAAGACAATATTAAATCAGCAATGGCTGCCATAATGTTTTATTTTCTTCAAAACTGCTGTTCATACCATCATGCATAATAAAGTCAAACAAAACAGATTAAAACCATTCCAACTGATGAATGAAAACATTGAAAGGCTTCAAAGCAATGAAATGGGGAATCATGATTACTATAAAATATTATATACTCTTACCAACTCTCATACTAGGGAGACTATACGGTATTTACACATGTGTGTTTGGTTTATTTCACTTATGAATATGGTCTCAAGTCATGTCCATTTATTTATAAATATCTCAATGTGATCATTCTTTATAGCCAAGTAGTACTCCATTGTATAAAAATACCACAACTTTTTTATCCATTCCTCAGTTGATGGGCACTTAGGTTGTTTCCAAGATCTGGCTATTACAAATTGTGCTGCTATAAACATGTGTGCACATATATCACTGTGGTATGATGTTTTCAGTTCTTCTGGGAATATGCCTAGAAGTAGAATAGCTGGGACAAATGGGACTTCCAAACCCAGCTTTCTGAGGAATCTCCAGACTGATCTCCACAGTGGCTGCACCAGTCTACACTCCCACCAACAGTGCAGAAGGGTTCCTTTTTCCCCACAGCCTCTCCAGCACTTGTTCTGGTAGTTTTTTCTATCCTGGCCATTCTTTCTGGAGTGAGATGGAATCTCAGTGTAGTTTTAATTTGCATTTCTCTAATGACTAATGATGATGAACATTTTTTCATATATTTATTTGCCATTCATAATTCTTCATCTGAGAACTGTGTATTCATTTCAGATGCCCATTTTTGGATTGGGTCTTTGAATTTTGAGGGTCTGATTTTTTTTAATTCTTTGTAAGTTCTAGACTGAAGTCCTTTGTCTGAGGGACAATCCATTAAGAGTTTTTCCCAATTTGTGGGTTTTCTTTTCACTCTGCTGGAAATCTCTTTTGACATGCAAAAACTCTTTAATAAGATATGGTCCCAGTTCTTGATTCTGGGAAGTATATCTTGTGCAGTTTGATTCTTGTTCATGAATTCTCTGCCTACCACTATGTCTTAAAGGTTTCTACCTACTTTGTCTTCCAACAGATTTAGTGTTTCTGTTTTAAGATTTAGATCTTTGATCCATTTAGATTTTAGTTTAGTACATGGTGATAGGCATGGGTCTAGTTTTAGTCTTCTGCATATGGATAGCCAATTTTTCCAGCACCATTTGTTGAAGAGACTGTCATTCTTCCAGCAAACATGTTTGGCTCCTTTATCAAAGATAAGGTGGTTGAGTGCGTTTGTGGTTGTGGTTGTATCTTCCAATCTATTCCATCGATCTTCAGGTCTGTTTTTATTCCAGTACCATGTTGATTTTATTACTATAGCTTTGTAGTATAATTTCAAATCAGGGATTGTGATGCCTCCTGCCTTGCCTTTACTGCTTAGAATTGCCATTGTTATTCTAGGTCTCTTCTGGTTCCAGATGAATTTTGGGAGTGATTTCTCTAGATCTATTAGGTATGTTAGTGGTATTTTGATTGGAATTGCATTGAATCTGTATAGTAATTTTGGGAGAATGGCCATTTTCACAATGTTTGTTCTTCCTATCCATGAACAAGGGATGTCTTTCCATTTTTTGAGGTCCTCTTCGATTTTCTTTTTCAGGGTATTATAATTTTCCTTGTATAGCTGTTTTACATCTTTTGTGAGATTAATTCCTAAGTATTTCATTTTTTTGGTTGCTAGTGTGAACAGTGTGGCTTCTCTTATTTCTCTCTCAGTATTTTTGTTGTTAGTGTATAGGAATGCTATTGATTTTTGAGTATTGACTTTGTATCCAGCTACATTGCTGAATTTATTTATTATATGATGATTATTGTTAATGGGCATAAATTGAATGTGTCAAAGTTTTGATTTTACAATGCCACATCAGAAATAAAATTTTATGTTTGCAGATTTGAAAGCAAAAGATGAAGAAAATGAACAGGATTACTTCTGAAGAAGTTGCTTTTACAAATAGAAGAAAGTTCTCTCCTTCTATTGAGCATATGGCATTTAAAACTTACAATTTTGTTTCTCTTTGGGTGAATACCAATGAGTAATGCAGAGAACAGTAAGTAAAGCAAATGGTTCCTGGAAAAATAGAAATACACTAAAAACACTGCTCAGTACTTGTAACACAAATACCAAGTTGAAAGAGGCTCTAACTAAGTATATTGGGATAATAGGTTAGTCAAGTGTCTTACAAAATTATCTTCACATAATTCATTCTTTATTTTCTAGGAAATGAGACTTCTAGTTGATTCTACTAAACATAACGAGATACAAAGAATCATTACATTTCCAACTGTAGGCAGCCTCCTAAGATGATTTCTGTCACCTACCATCCACATCCTTGTGTACCCACAAACTTCCCTTGAGTGAGGGCTTGAACAAGTTACTAACATGCCATGAGTGAACACTACAAAACTGGTATGATACCATTTTCTAGATTAAGTTACAAAAAGATATAACTTCCATTCTCTTCAGTCTCTTGGACTTTTTTGGCTTGTTTGCTGTTCCTTGGAGAAACCCAGATGGCAGGGAGCAGAGGTGAACAGTTGGCACCTTCCATCCAATAGCCCAGTGGAAGAGCTTGGGAGCTCATTCAGCCAATCCTTGAATGAATGCATTTGTGAGTACAGTAACACCTTCATAGTAGCAGACTTGAAGGAAATCTTGACCTACAGGGTCCAGATTCTGTGCCCCAATTCTGGATCCACAGTTACGGTAAGAAAATAATCTTTTTAATTTATTAAGTTTCAGAATAATTTATTCTGTAGCAATGTTAATAGCACACCAATAATGATAATATCAGAAACATGTAGCCTAGGTACATCTTTCCCCCATGTCCCAATCAGATTATCTGCTGTGGCAGATAATCCAGAATTTGCTACCTAACCTATAGATAAAACTCATTTTACGTTTGTCTTTTGAGGATACTGGTGGGAAGACATGTATGCTAAATTCAGTGTAAATCATGTATAAGAATAAGACCATGCAATGGCATTAAGAAGATAGTTAATAAAAAAATTGTAATTGTGTGGTTTTTAAATACCAGAAAAAATAACTGATTTTAATATAAGTGCAAAAATAAATTTGTATTACTTTGTTCATTTCTTAAATTATTAAAACATTAGAGCATTAAGAGATTATAATATAATATATTTTAGATTTAAGTTGAATTTTGGGATAATTCAAATAAATAAGTTCATGGCCAAAGTTGAAATGTTTGGAGAAATGTTCATTTATTAATTATGTAAATTAAGTGTAGATATTTACAGGAATGTTAATTTTTAATGCTTGCAGGACTATTACATATTTAATGTTTTCATTAGGTAAGTAAATTGGACACAAGGGATATTTTTCTTGATAAAATAAAGCTCTATGGATATTAAAGAATCTATCAACGTTGGCTATTAACTCTAAGGGACTTCTAAAATTTTAAATGCCTCTGAACTATCTAGGCCTTTTGTGGTTTTGTTGTCCCATTATAAATGTGAGAGACTTCTAATGACTTTTGATGTTACACTTACATTTCCTAACAGTATCTCAGAGTCCAAAGCAATTTCTGAATTATCTTTTAAATTTTTTAGCTTTATTGAGCTGTAATTGGCAAGTAAAAATTGTGTGTAATCATGGTGTGCAACATGATGATTTGACACACATGTATACCTTCCATGCATTGCATGGTTTACAATGATTATCACAATAAAAATAATAAACACATCTGTCACAGCATATCATTAATTTGTGTGCATATGTATGTACATGTGAAAGGCAGAAAAACAATGACCCAGAGAGACAGAGTGAGAGGAGGACAATAAATGAAGTCTTAGTAGTAATTACTGATACTAGGTAAATAAACTACGGAACAAATCAAAGATTGGGTCTGTCACTGTAAGATGACTGAAATCCAACAGCCCTGGAAACACCCAACAGAGTCAGGTAGAAGTGGACTTTTCCTCCAAAGGAGTAGGAAGCTAAAGCTTCTACTTCAGGGTTCCTTCCCTCTGGTTGAAGATTGCCCTCGGGAATCTTCATTCTGCTGTTTCCCTATATGTGAGGAGTTCTGATGCAAGTGAAAGAATTAAGAATAATTCATTCTTGTGTGCTTCTAAGATAGATAACCACACATCATACACAAATTAACAAACCAGTACTTGCTTTCCTCACAGCAACCAGGAGTAGAAAACAGAAAAGTTGTAGAAGATAGTGCGATACTTTGGTAGTGACAGCTCCTCAGCAACTTCCATCCAACCTGGTCAGGATATGTAGCTTGCTTTTCCCCACTCTTGAGACTCATTCCACATCAAGGATATTTCACTGGTGTGAAATACCAATAAAGCTAAAGTGCACTCATGTGCATACTCCTGTTTAGAGATCAAAGAGTAGCATTGGATGTTGGGTTTGGAGTATTAAATTCTTTCCACTTCCTTTTCCCTCGGAATGCAGCTGCACAGAGAAAGCACACACTGGCTCCTCCTGCTGAAAGCTGTCAGGACAGACTCTCAGAAATGCCTAAGGTGCCCTATTTCTCTCAGTGACTGAAGTAGGAAGTGGGAAGAAGACCCTGGGCTTATAGGCCAGTGGAAACAATAAAGGTGATGTTTCAATTTCTGAATTCTTAATTCCTTTTCTCTCCCCTTGTTAGCTTGGTTATGATGGAAAAAGTTTATTTATTATTCCTATTCCAACATTGTTCTACCTTTAAACTACTGTTTGCAATTTATGGACAGACTTTTCTTCTTTGAATTTTGTTAGAACATAGGAATGATGATTATCGTAATGTTATGTAATGACTCGTGAATGCAGTTCCTCTTCCAAAGATTTCACATCTAGAGTTAGATTTGCATTTTTTACCACATCGGGTGTATATTTCCCCAACTTCAGTAGAACTGTGATGTACTTTTTACCATTCTTCTATGATTTCATTTTCTTACCAAATCATTCTTAATGAGCAAATGTTCTTTTTATTTTCTTTGCTAAGAACATTCTTGTTCCTGGTCATCTTTGCTAAATGCTATTGTAATAGGAAGCAGGTAGATAGATCTTTCTCCAAGGAGAAGGACATCAAGAGATGGAGGGAAGATAAAAGGGATGAAAATAGGAATTAAGACGTGTGATGTACCTGCACCTACCCCCCATAAGGAATGTAAACATTATATACTACAAACATGTACTGATAAAGAAAATGATCTGAAAAAAAATGTATCACATTTTTGGTGTAGTAAAATGGACGGTTCCATGGCAAGGGTGCTGTTAAATCTGACCTATAGACATTATGAGTTTCTTTAAAGCAGAGCCTAAGATAAAGACTTTAGTCTGTGATGGTTTATTTGGTTCTGTAGGTGAGCGATGTCATGTCTAGAAGTAAGGAAAATGAGTCATGGAAGGGTAGAAATTCTATAAATTATACATTAGTGCTTGGTATATATACTGAAACTCAATCCTCCGGTGGGTCTTCTGAGAATGAGGTAGAGTTCCCTCAGGATTATGCCTCCTAAGGACAGCATGCTGGAGGCCAGGAGGCCAGGTCATTTGATTCTCCTCTCTTCATTTGTGGAGAGTTGTCTTCGGGAGAATTGACTTCCCTCAACTTCTGGACTGCCCTGGGAAAGCAGAGTGAAGACTGCTGGAGAGATAAAACCAAATCCTGAGAGAAATGCGGGTGTACAGGGTTTCCCACCATAACTGTGGCTGCCTCCCAAGGTGAACAGAGAGGATCTCAGTGCTTCAAGTGTGGTCCAGAAAAATATTCAGAAGAGAACAACCATCAGATGTATTCATCTCTTAAATGCCTCACCTGTTGAACTGATATGGCTCAACATTGATTGATTTTTCCATAAAATAATGTTAAATTCCTGTGAATCCTATCAAATTCTAGTCTCTCTCTCTCTCTCTCTCTCTCTCTCTCTCTCTCTCTCTCTCTCCAGTCAAAATTTTCCTTATATTGCACTGACTTGGAGGGAAGTCTCTAGGGAGGAAACTAAGTGTGAAAGATTAGGTTGTAACAGTGGAATCTGAAGAGAGCATATCAGGATGTAAGGAATAATTTAGATTCTAGAAAGAGTGATGACTTATAAGCCAGATTCTACAGACTCAAAGTTCTATGCATATCTTCCCTTGAATATTAAGTAAAACTTTATTGTGATGTTCTAGTCTATTCTCTCATGCTTGTGCCTACTGAGAGAAAGACTGTGTTTACAATTAATCCTTATTGTTAGGGTACAATAGCACATATATTGTCTATCCTGGTACTGGACTTTGAGTAAGACAATCTTCAAGTGGAATATTAAATTCATATGGAGAATACAAAATTCACCTTCAAGAACAGTTAATGTAATATATCCATTTTCTAAATCACTTCAGATCAAAGCCATTTCATGCACTGAAATAATGAAAGTGGTATTTAATTCTGCTCTGTAAATGTTTTATTTTAGTGATACTTATTTAGTATCAGAAATTGATTTGGGAGCTGCTCTTATTAGCACCTCTATGGACTATGAGGAAAAAGAAATGTTTGCAGTAAAATCCCCAAGTTTGCCAATGATCCAATTTTTCTAGCTAACAAAATGCTGTACTGCTGGCCATAAACTGCAGAAGACCTCAAGAAATTGCTCTACCATACAAGAAATTGAGATAAGAGTCATAGAAAAGACAAAGATGAGATACTGAGCCAATGTATTTAGAAAGAAAAAATAATCCAAATTCTCCCTGAGGAGTAATGGGCTTGGAGCTGTCTGTAACAATTCAGGAACTGTCATGAACTCTGCTCTGAGGACAGTGGTGAGTCACACAAATTGATGAAGGTTTGACATTCATCAAGAAAGAAAGGGAAACAAAACAGATTTTATACAGTCCTCTTCCTGAAAACCTTAGAGCAAATAATACCTGTTTCACAATGTGATCACTGCAGTCAAGAACATAACGAAAAAAAAAGCACTGAAGGGCAAGAATATTGGAAATGACCAAGAAGAATGGTAATAATGCCATTTCAGTGTAGACTAAAAAGATTTAAACTTTCATACAAAAGGCAAAGTTTCAGAGGATTAGACTTTGAGCCCTCAGTTTCTATGAAGACTTTGTTTTATGTGTGAAAACCAAATAATTCTCTTAAAAGAGGTAAAATAAAGACAAAACCAGTGGGAGTTTTGATTGATAGATGCAGCATAGAATGCATTTATGAAACTCTTTTCTTAAATATATAATGGATGATAAAAGTAGAAATTCTAAGAAGAATTTAATTAATACTTATAGTGTGGATTTAAATTATGATTCAAGGGAAAACAACATAGATTTATCTCTTAGCATTTTGAACTGGATAGCAGTTGTCTAGCCCATTTTGTTCCTGTAACAGAGTGTCAGTGACTAAGTCACTTGTATAAGAAGAGAAACCTGTTTCTTGTAATCCTAGAGGCTGGAAGTCCAGTGTCAAGGTGCTGATACCCAGTGAAAGCATATTTGAGGTGTCATCTCATGATAGAAGGTGGAAAAAATGAAAACTCAGGATGCTAAGTAAGCAAGAGGGTGCTAAACCTGCTTTTATAACAAGTCCACTTTGGTGATACCTAACCTGCTCTGCAATAATGACCTAATTACTGTTTATTAGACCTCTTATTAGGCTTCATGAGAATCATCCCAATTCCATTTCCCAATACATCCAATCATCCCAATTTCATTTCCAATACATGACTTTGGAGAACATGTTCCAACCACAGCACCTTGAATGCAAATTTATAGCCATTTGTGATAGTTAATCTTGATTGTCAAGTTGGTTAGATGAGAGTTGCTGAGGGAATTAATAAAGCAAACTTCTGAGTGTGTCCGGGGTATTTCTAGAGACAATGGGTCTGTGAGCTAGAGAACTGAAGGAGAGACGTGCCTTGGTTGTGGGTGACATCTTCCAATAGGGTGGGCGCCTAATGGAATAAAAGAGGAAGGAAGAAGCCAGCCACCATCTACAAGCTCAATTTTGCTTGACTAGGTGCCTCTTTTTGCTACTGCTATCACATGTGGACATTAGACTACAAATTTTTCAGCTTTTTGACATGGACTCACATCAGTGGTTCTCAAGGCAACTTTCAGATGTTCACCTTTGGGCACGGTTGGATCATCGCTTCCTCCTGTTCAGAGGTACTCAACTTCTTGGACTGGACGAGAAGGCAATTATGGACATCCAGCCACTGTCCTGCAAGGCAGTCTACTCAATTGGCTTTCATGATTATCTGTATATCCTTTTGCTTTTGTGACCCTAGAGAACCTTGGTCAACATAATATTCCTATCACTTATCTTTTGGTTTCCATCAGAGAAAAGAACAAAATAAGCAACTATTCAAAACCAATAGTTCTATCAGCTGAGAAGTTAAAAATGGAGATGTATAATTAGTACATGAATTTCTCAAACATCTGTCACATCATATTGTTTAGTTATTATTGAGACAAGGCAGTGAACATCCAACAGATTTAATCTCTGTAAAACACAGAAACATTTCTCAATATTTTTCTTTCTTAAGTAAATCAATTAATTCTCATCTAGGGGAAGATTAGCCACTATCTACAAAATTTCTACTGAAAACAACCTGAAAAAAGGAATTTCTTTATGATTTGAGTTTATATGTTTCAAATGACAAATTATATTTTGCTGATTGAAATTTAGTTTCACTTGCCTACTGGATTTTTAAGGTTGAATAATGGTAAACTATTATCCTAAGGCATGGGTCAGCAAACATGTTTTGAAAAATTCCAAGTAATAAATATTTCAGGCATTTATACCATGTAATTTCTGTTGTAACTACTCGTCTCTGCTCTCCTAGCATGAAAGCAGCCAGAAGCAATACAAAACAAACAGATTTAGCTATTTGTTTCAATACAGTTTAATTTATAATCTCAGACACTGACCCAATGGGCCTGGGGAACATGTGACATTTTCTCTAATGGGAAGCTGATAGTAAGTAGATGTAGCTTACATAAACTTTCCAAGGTGAGATTAAAGATTATATTTCACAACAAAGCTCTTTAGTTTAACTTGTGTGTATGGCAAACCTTTACTTTTAAGGCCTGCTCTTCTCTGCCCAGGGCTATACATGCAAAAGAAACTGATATTTGCGTTTAGAGGGCCAAGGTTCATGTTGTATTTTTCCCTTTGCTGTCTGATCTTGAGTAAGAGGCTTTTCCAAGTCTTATTTTTATTTTTAAAATTATAAAAGGAAACTGTAGTAAATCTTTGGTTGTGAATTAAGTAATAGTAGTGGGAAGAATTCTATAGAAATCTATAAATGCTAGTTACTACTGTCACTACTCTGGGTCATTGATTGATAAGTGCAATTCCCTTTTCTGTGAACATTCTCACAGGCTAACTAGCTCCGTGCATTTTCCCTAAATGAGAAAAAAACTAATCCAAAAAGATCTGACAGTATAATGTACTTTAATAACAGAATTAAACTACATACCAGTCATAAGGTTTTAAAGCATGTCCATCTGTGGAGAAAAAGAAATCCTAAAATACTTTAAAAAATAAGAGAGGTTGAAATAGCTGACATCAATGACAGTTCTCATTATCATCTTAGAAGAAAAGGGTGAGGAATTAGAGGAAGTGAAAGAAGTGAAAATAAATCAAGTGAAAAAAGCAAAATGCAGCCGCCCATTGGAGCTTAGGAGGAAAAATAAGAAGACAAGGTTAATAAAAGTAAGTCTAGCTTTGAGTATGGAGGCCAACAGGCAGTGCACTAGACAGGAAGCACTGTAGTGAGACCTTTTTCACCTCTTTAGCTGTGTTTCAGTCGTTACACTTGAGAGCTTCCCATTTTTATCTGTATTTACTGAAAGACATCTGAAGACAAGGGCCAGAGAGGCATTTCAAGCAGTCTTCACTTCTATCAGTTCTGCATTTCTAGTCAGAGAATGATTCCTTGAAAAAAATTGATGCCCATGTGCCCTGATTACAAAATGAGTTAAGATAAATAACAGACTTGTTAATCAAGATTTGGGGTAGACTTAAATTTTCACAGTCCATTTTCTCACTCTCACTTTCTCGCTCTCTCAAGCCTGTATTTCTGCTTATACATTCTCACAACACACATCCACACCCACGCACGCCTGTCAAACTTTCTCTACCCAGATGGATAAAACGGACTGAAGTTGGGTGCACCAGTGTGTCTTTTATAATCAATATTCATTGCCTGAGAGTCAGACAAATGAGAGAAAATCAAAAGCATACTTTAAAAAAATCATGGAAAAAATACATTCTAATTTTCCTTCCTGTTGGGATTCCTCCTTTCTACCTAGGTAGCACTTCATGTGAAGGGTATTCAGCTCCACCAACTGACAAACAGAAGGTTAAAGTAAAACTGTTTAAGGAGAAGCAAACAAGAGACATTTATTTTCATCTCAAAAAAAAGAGATATTTAAAACATGTCTCCCTACTCTCAAACAGTTATTTCCAGCCACAGTATTATATGTAGTTTTGACTATTGCAACAAAAATATAAAACCACACTACAGAACTGTATCCTTTGTTAATTTACAATTTTAGTGGATTTTGAAATTTAGACTCACTGTGAAAGAAAAGACAATTAGGTCTTGGAAACAAGTAAAACAGGAGTGGTTTGATAAGAGAGGGCATTGATTACTTTGAAAAGCATCATCTTGAAAATTCACTGAAACATTTTCTATAGCCCCTGAAAAGAAAACATCTTTAAAAAAATTAAGACCAGCATGTCAATGACATTTTTATGTATTTTATTTTTTAAGTTTAAAAATGGAAAAAAATCTGTTTTTGATACTTCCGAATACCACGAGGAGAAAAATTACATGTTGTGTTGTTAGTACTGTTTCTCATTCATTTATAACCAACAATTTATACATCACTCCAAATGGAAAAACAGAATTTATTAGGCACCTTTTCCAGGCTCCAAGTTCTCCTATTTTAAGAAAAATTATCTAATAATTTACAGAACAATTTTTTTATGAATTGAAACTTAGCTCAGTCCTTTCCAGGCAAAGAAAAAGGTTTCCAGGATTTAGATTTCAGTCCATAAGAACTAAAATAGTTCGTCTGATTTTTTTTTATCTTTTTGTTTGTTTTTTGTTATTGCACGTTTGTGATACATTATAAGAATTCCATTCATGTTGGGGAATTGGTACAGGAACACATCACATCCTAATCATCTTACGCCACTTCCCCTTGCCCTGTCCTCCTCCTTCTTCAGATCCCTTCCCATCTCCACACTCTACCTCCTCATCTCTCGTTTTTTGTTAAAATTTAAATTTCTTTAGTTTTAAATTAGTTGAAAGAGAAAGCAAGAACGAAATATAAATATTACAGGTTTCCCCAAACTCTGTTCTTCCTGGGTCAGTTATGGTGGCTACCATCAAACAGAAGCAGATATCACAGATAAATACTCTGACCTGTGACTTTTATTTTTCCAATATTCTCTCATCTGATTGCTACTACCCTAACCCATGCAGAGGGCAGTGTTTCTATAGCTATTTTTTTTACCCAGGCACTAGCCAAAGATTGCAAGGAATGACCTGAATTGAATCAAAATTGGCTATATCTAGTTTGCTTTTTAGATAATTATAGCTACCTGAATTAATCAAAAACATGCGCTTAAGCTGTGCAGAGCAGCTTGTCAAAGTCTGCTTGCTTAAGAATACCGTGTTTTTGCTCTTTTTTTAAATTCACTACAGAAGAAACACTACTATGGTAACATATGATGAAAGTGACACTGATTTGGAATGTAAATATATGCAGAGTGTTTTAAATCGACAGCATTTTGTATGTAAAAATACTTTTAAATATATACTGTCTTTGAAATTCAATCGACAGAATAAAATAATACCTATTCTACTCTAATTTTTAAAGTCTACTTTGGCAAAGGGTATTCACTATATAATATATATATAACACAAATATATATATATATATATATATATATATATATATATATATGTATGTTTGTTAGAAAAGAGTATATATCTTACTTTAATGCTTGGCTTCCTTAGGTCTATTCACTTAAAATTGTTATTTGATATTTTTAAGCCTGTGCAGAGAATAATTTCATATGGCTTACCCTAACATATGGCCTCCTCAAAGGGACAGTCTCTTCCCCCAGAATAGCAACCTTTCATGTCTTATGTTTTGAATTGCATCTTAAGGCTTTCAATTATGCAAACAAATATTTGTTCATGAAATTTACAAGTACTACTTTCTGGAAATTAGTTGGAAACATTTGGCATTCACAAATTTGTGAGAGTATACAAGGGACTCATATCCAGCATTTTGGAGGTCAATAGTATAGCCATTGGTTTGCCAGGACACTTAATGACTTTTTTTATGACCAAAGACCCACATCTCCACCACCACCATCCAAATGTAAAATTCTCCCTTAGTCACACCTTATGTTCCTTTATAACCAATGTTCCCAGATTCCTAGGCAACCTCTGATCTGATTTCTACCATTATAGATTAATTTTTCTTTGTCTATAATTTATAATGATATAGTATATACATTTTTATTTCTGACTTCAGTCAGCCTATTTTAGAAATCAATTCATGTTGTTGTATCAGCAGTTCATTTTTATTCCTATGCTGCAGTACTCTATTGTATAAATGCATCTGTCATGGTTTATGTCAGTGGTCCCCAAGCCTCATGCCTTTGCATTATGCATTTGTGATTGGTTCATTGTCTAGTGCTTGGATTGGGGGTGTGAGTGCTACACCGGCCTAGGGGTGGAGCCAGGATGTGATGTAATGGCAGAAAGAAGGCGTGTCACTCTCTCTTGCCGGTTTCTGCTCTGCTGTTTGCAGCCACCATGAACTGCAGCCCTGCCATGCCACCCTGCCTTGGAGCCAACTGAGTATGGACTGAAATCTCCAAAAACTGTAAGAAATAAATCTTTCCTTTCCCAACTTTGGGCATCAGGTATCTTGTCTCAGCGACGAATAAAAAGAAACTAAGACAGAATTTGGTACCAAGAGTGGGGTCATTGCTGTGACTATACCTGACCATGTTTTTCAAGAGGCTTTGGAAATGGCTTGTGAGCAGAGTTTGGAAAGGTTTGGACTTGTCGTCTGGATGCATAGAGCTGGAGCAGCTTAGGCTGTTCTATAGAGGAGATTCTGGTCAGAGCTCAAGAGACCAGAAGGTTGATAGGAAGCCTGATAGTAAAGACCAAGCTTGCAAGCTTTCTGCTGGGAAGGAGGACTGTATTGGTTGTTGGACTCCCTATGATGTGTGTTATGGCTTGGCAGAAAGTTTGTCTGCATTTTGCTCATGCCCAGAGACTTTGCAAGAGACTGAGATTAAAGATAATGGACTGATTAATCTGGCAAAGAAAATTTCAAGGCAGTCAAACATTGAAGCTGTGTCATGGCTATTGTTGGGGGCTTTTAGCCAGATCTATGTTGCAAATCAAGAGCAAAGAGCCCAGCAGGATAATTTAAAACACTGTGAGATTGGCCAGAAGTAAAACTCCAGTAAAGCTGTGGATTGTAAAGATAGTGCAGAGATTTTAATTGCTGAGAAGAAACAGAGAGATAAGAAAGATGGCCAGGGGGCATCCCAGGAAGCAGTGGGTCTCCACCCTTTGCAGCCCCAAAACTGCAAAAGTGGAAGAATTTTCTCAGATGAGAAAGCTTCAGAGCACCATGCTCCAGAATGGCACAGGAGGCCACATGAGGTTCCAAAATGGTGGCAGCCACATGAGGTTCCAGAATGGTGGCAACATAGAAAAGCTTTTCTTCACAATCAGGTTCACAGAGCCCAGCAATCTAGGCAATCAACCCCTATAGCCAAGAGAGAGAAAAGCCTGGCTACTGCTCCAGCTGGCAGCAGACCTTGGTAGCATCCCCATAGTGCTGATTTTAGGTGCAAGGAAAATGCACAAATTCTGAGGGTAAGAAGGCTTTCACCTCGATTGCAAAGGGCCTGGGAGACCAAGCAGTGTGCCCCTGAGAGGGCAATTTGTAAAGATCTAAGCCAAAGGTGCACTGGAGACCCAAGAGGTTTGGAAAAGCCAAAACATGGATCATCCAAGGAAAGCTGCAAAAAGCAAGCAGACAGAGTTTAAGAGAAAAGCTTCGGGAGCTGAAATCCCTGGAAGTGCCGTGGGGGTGCAAGCCTTTTGGAGCTTGCAACCAGATTGCTTCAAATGCTGAGCATGGAACTCTAGGACTTAATGTTCGCCCTGCTGGATGTTGGACTTGCTCTGTTTCCAATACTTTATATTCCCCCACTTGTAACTTTTGGAATGGTGATGTTTATTTTGTGCCTTTGCATTTCAGAAATGTTTAACCTTGTTTCATTTGTACAGGGGGTTACAGTTAAGAGTTTGCCACAGATATTGGAGGAGACTTGGGACTTGGACTTCTCAGCAATGCTGAAAATGTTAGGACTTTGGCAACTTTTGGAGATGGACTAAATGTCTTTTGTATAAAGGTTGTACATGAGTCTTTGGAGGCCAGGGGTGGAATGTCATGGTTTATGTCAGTGGCCCCCAAGCCTCATGCCTTTGCATTATGCATTTGTGATTGGTTCATTGTCTAGTGCCTGGATTGGGGGTGTGAATGCTACACTGGCCTAGGGGTGGAGCCAGGATGTGATGTAGTGGCAGGAAAAAGGCGTGTCGCTTTCTCTTGCCGGTTTCCACTCTGCTGTTTGCAGCCGCCGTGAACTGCAGCCCTGCCATGCCACCCTGCCTTGGAGCCAAATGAGTATGGACTGAAACCTCCAAAAACTGAAAGAAATAAACCTTTCCTTTCCCAACTTTGGGCATCAGGTATCTTGTCTCAGCAACGAATAAAAAGAAACTAAGAGAGCATCATAATTTTTTTGTTTATGTATTGATAAATATATAGATTGTTATCAGTGTTTAGTTCTCATGAATAAAGCTATTGTGAATACTTCTGTACATAACTTCAAGTGTTTATTTCTGCTGGCTGTATAGCCAGCAGTGGAATTGCTTGGTCATATGGCATGTGTGTTTAACTATATAATTACCATTTTTTTCCAGTACTGGGTGTTGAATCCAGGACCTACACATTGAGCATATTTTTACTTTCATTTATTTACTTTTAAAATTTTGTGTCAGGATCTGGCTAAATTGCTTAAACTATCCAAGTTGGGCTTGAACTCCTAATCCTCTTTTCTCGCCCTCTCAGAGAGAGCTTTGAGATTACAGAAATTTGCCAATACATCTAAGCTAAATTCATTGTTAAAGTAGTAATACTTTGAGTTTTTCTATATAGTCGCTACATTAATTTTCTTATTGCTGCTTAACACATGTCTATACATTCAGTGGTCTAAAACAACACATACTCATTGTCTTAGGGTCTTTGAGGTCAGAAACAAACAATCTACTGGAATTAATTCAAGGTATTCCTAGGTCCGGTTCTTCTGAAGTCTCAGAGGAAGAATCCATTTTCTTGCCCTATCAGCTTCAAGTGGCTCCACAATGTATTGCTTCTTTCTTTACAGATCCTACTGTCAACTTTCATCTGTTACTTCCTTCTTGGAAGACTTTTGCGATTATCTGACACCTATGTGGATAATCCAAAATAGTCTCTTATCATCAGATCCTTATCTTAATCCCATCTCTTGAGTGCCTTTTGACATATTTCATAGTCACAAGGTTTGGAGATTTGGATGTGGGTTTCTGCATTGAGTGTTTTCCAGCCTACCACAATCTCTAACCTTCAAGTCAAGCAATTTCAATCAAAATGATTCATTTAGGCACAACTCTAAATTGTGTGCAAAACATTTGCATTGCTTTGTCAGGCTTAATAGTTACTCTATGAGCCAGATACTGTGCTGCAAGCACTTTTTATATATAATCTGTAATCGTCAGAACTGTTCTACCCTATAACTTCTCTTAAAATGAAAAGATTGCAGACTTTTGCCCAAGTCATAACATGGCAAATTTATGCTTTAAACCTGTTGCAGTTTCATTCAAAGTGTAAGCTGTTAACCAATATGTTTCCTTGCATTTATCTCGTTCAGCATTCTTATAATCTTTTCCCTTAGAAATCAGCTACATCTCCCGCAGAAGGTTGTCTAAATTCAATTCAGTAGTATTTATTTGCAAATTTCTTAGTACAAAAGTTTATAATAGGCAGTATCAGAAAAGAACAATGAACTCAGATAAATAATCCAGATGAGGAGAGTAGAAAATTAAAAATATCACAAGAATGAATTATGCAATAAAATAAGTACCACATAAGAAATTGAAACAGTTGTGAGACTTCAAAGGAGAGAGATCATATGAGTTTTATTTTGGAGTGTCTGGCACAAGATTGTTTTGAATCTCCGGCAAGATGGAGATTGCTAATCACTGAAAGACTTTATGGGGTAGATTGAATTTTGAGATGATTGTCTTTAAGATTCACTAACTTAAATCTAGATACATGTAAAAAAGTCACAGCTTGCTGTCTATTGCTAGGTCTATCTTAGCTATCATAACAATTTGATTTATGTTCAATATACTCTAAGTTGCATGCAATGTTGGTGAGAAAAGTACTGCATTTCATTCCTTATCACACAATCATATGTTTGAAAATTTCCTTATGTAGGCTGTAAATTATTGTTTTAAAATAAAAACCCACTAGGGATGAAAAACAGTGTCTTTACACTGACCTACATTCCCAGTCCATTTTCATTTTTTATTTTGATACAGTGTCTGGTTAAGTCACTAAATTGCCCATGCTGGGTTTGAACTTTTTTTTTTTTTTTTTTTTTTTTTTGGTACCGGATCAAACTCATGACCTTGCACTTACCAGGCAAGAGCTTGAGCCATTGAGCTAAATCCTTGACCCTTTTTGTTTTGTACCAGGGGATCAAACTTATAACCTTGCACTTGCCAGGCAAGTGCTTGTGCCACTGAGCTAAATCCCAGCCCCTGGGTTTGAACATTTGATCCTCTTGCCTCAGCATTTTAGAGTGCTAAAATTACAAGGATTTACCTGCATGCAGAGCTCTAAGTCAAACTCTTGACTTCTTATCTATGGCAATAATAATTTTAGCTTTAGTTGTTATGATTTTGATGGTCTTAATAGTAAAGATAACTGCCAGTTACACTCCTGAACTCTACACACATGGCAGGCATTGTACTAAGTCCATAAATTGTCTAATCATAACAACTTTTTGAGATAAGAAACTTTATCATGCCCATTATTTCAGAAAAACAATAGAGAGGTTGATAAATGGTAAATAATTATACTGAGATTTGAAATTTTGCCAGTCTCTTGAGATCAAATGCCTACCTAACTCCTACATAATACTGATTCTAAGAACAGACTAAGGATTATATATATATAATCAGAAATATATATATATATATACACACATATATATAATCAGAAACTATAAATAGTTAGAAGCCAGGCTAAGCATTTGATTTGGCTGAGTCTTCTTGAGAAATAATATACTTTTAAAAGATGAACTTTGAATATGAAGAGTATATAGCACATATGATTTATCCCATAAGCAAAGTTGACAAAAATGTAGGATGATGAAGAATCAGGATCTTGTTTGTCACTTAAAGGAAATGAAAATCTGATAAGCTAACAGGAAGAAAATTCTGAGAGGATTCTGCTGGAACTTCGGTGGATGAAAGGAAGGGTACTGCTCTGTGGAGTGTAAACCTTAGAGAGAGCAAAAGGAAGTCTGGTTAAGTCTATGGGGGTCCCAGAGCCCAGGGAGCCAGGTGGAGCTCCACAAGGGGCAGCTTCTGAACTGCAGAGAGAGCTGTGCTTGGCCCTACATGGTTGAGTGACCCTGGCTGAAGGAGGTATCTACTAATAGACTCACGAATGGCCTCTCAGAGACGTACGAGTCTTTGCGACAAGGGCTAGATATGTCAGGAATCCCAAAGGAGTTAGTAGTTTGTACACTGCAGGATATGATTGGATATGCAGTTTAAGTCAGGACAGGCAAGATGTGATGGAATGGTACCTGAAGGCAGAAGGAAGAAAGCACTCAGCACTGGCCAGTGTGAACCAAGGACGACATACTTCAAATACAGTCCCGCACTGAGCAAAGGCAGAATGAGTCTCTTAGGCTTCAGATTACCCTTAGGGAGAGAGAAAAGCCTGGAATAATGAATTTTCAAAGCAAAAGAGCTTAGGGTATACCTAGCCCTGACTGAGACACATTGAGTTAGCAGTATTAATTTTCTAATAGAACAAACAGAGTTACATGAAATTCATTTACAGAAAATCAAAAGTACATTTTAGAAAAACTGACTTTTTTTTCCTGGAAGATTTGTACTCCTGAAAGAAGAGAATAAAGCTATAATAACAAAGTAATATCATTACTAGGCTTGGTCAAGATTATGCATTTTGCTACAATTTTTTTCCTTAAAATTTAGATTCTTTATGCTTGAGACCAAGAATTCAGGCCCTAGATATTTCAGAGATTAATCCTAGGGGCTGAGTGTCTGTAAGGTCACTGAGAAGATTTACAAGACAGTGTGTATGAAATGATAGTGGGAAATAGTATTTATATGTAAAAGAGCACTGTTTTTGTTTTTTAAATGGAAAGTGGGTAGAGCTAAAATCTCTAAACTGCAATTCTTTTCTTTTGCTATAATACACATTGTCTTCTACTTCACTGGGATGGATTCTCCCATGCTGCTTTGAATGTTATTAAATGACAACACCGGGAAGACAGTGCAAAGAAAATTGCTTAGGTTTGGCGGCAGTCATCAAGTCACGCAAAGGAAGGCAGTGAATATTAATGTCTGACTCGTTGATAACAGCTTGAATATGAGTGTGCCACTGGACGGTGAGTATTTTCTGAAGTTCATTATTTTGGTAGTTTAGTGTGGGGTATTTTGCAAAGGCAGGGTGGATAGGAGAAGATGCAGAGGAGCTTGCTTCCATGTCTTGTTGATTGTGATCGTCTGTCTTGCGCTTGCTTGCACTGCAAGAACCCTCAGGAGCCTGCTGGTGGAAGCACCCTGTGAAGCTGAAAGTGGTATCTCCTGTGTTTTAGCATGCAAACATGTCAGCACACACTGTGGGGTGCGGTAAACCTCTGATATGTGACTATCTGATGGCAAGCTCTTTTGATTAGACATTTTATGTTGATTCAATACTGGGGACCAGCTAGCCACTGTGTTCCTTTCAGATACCTGAGGTAATTACACACACCCACTGGGATCTGGGTTGAGTTCCCTGTGAAGCACATAGAAGCACATTTAATACGTGGGCTTTTGAGTCTTCTTCTAGAACTTAGTGTTTTAAAATGGGAGGTCCTGCCTCCAGGATGGTGCCTAGATAGTCTAAAACAAATACACTAAGTCCAGTACAAAAATGCAGTGCAAGTTTTTTTGGTTGTTGGCAGCACATTTGAATAAGTTGTTAAAAAATTTGTTTTGCTGAATTTTCTCTAGCACATTCTTAGTGAGATAGTAATATTCAACATCACTGACAAACATACTGGGCATCTCTAAGGAGAATTCTGATAACTGGATTTATCAGGCATTTGAAGAAACTATAAATTTCTGTGATTATCCTAGTTATAAGAATGGATATTTAAATTATTAATGACCATAGTTACACTTTTTGAGTATTGATTTTGTTCTGGGCATCATATCCAATGCTTTCTATGTGTTACTCCATTAAATACAATAAACCTATGAGGCAGGGAAACCACTGACCCTATTTTAAAGATGAGCAGACTGAAACAGAAAGACAAAGATTGCAGCCGCCAATCTGAAGTAGTAAATCTGAAATATGAGTAGAGCCCATGTAGCTTTGTAACCAGTTCTCTTCTCCACCGGGCTAACTGTATTTCATTTGCTTTAGTCTTGTTTGTTTGTTTGTTTCCCTTTTTTCATTAGTCTTCCCAGATGCCTTTTCTTATTCTTCGTCTTTCTTTCCTTGTCAATGTTTACTCACATGCCTTGCTTTTCATCTTCCTCTTCTCTTCCTTTTTCTTCATCAGATCACTTCTGTTCTGGATCACTTTTTAAATGCCTTCTCAAAGTAGAAGTAGAAATGCATCACTCAGCACAAATTCACCTGTCACCTGAAGTTTTAAAGACTTTGAGGAAAACTACAGATTACAATCCTGGGTCCTGAAAGTGTGAGAAATGAGAGAGGAAATTATTTTATCAACATTTCAGTAGAGGTTTTACCCAAAGGTACTTAAGACATTGAACTTCCATGGGTATTCAATATTGTGGTCTCAAATGTCTTTTCTTTCATCTTCGTTTTGTTTTCCTAAGAGAATTGGGAAGAGAGGGAACATATGATAAGGCAGAAGACACAGGTGATTTATTAATCATCAAGAGGATCAAGTTTTAACAAGGCTGAGTGTAGGAAGTGACTCACTAACAGGAACCCCAGGAAAAATCTCCCATGAAAGAGTAAAAAATTAGTTGGAAGACAGCTGGCCATTGGAAGACATTAAAGCCAAGTCTTCATAAGACTCCATACCTTGATTAAGACATAGCAGGGAGAGTCCATGTGTCCCCAAACAGGGAACATCTTGTTCATGTTGAAATTTTGCTAGTAATTGTCTTTTCTATTTTAAAATAAAGAAAAACCTACAAAAAAAAACCAGTTTATAGTCACCTAGAACAGATATGCATGCTGAACATGGGAACAGTGTGGATTAGAGCAGAAGAGTCTTATATTATTATATTATTATTAATAATAACATTTTTGCAAATAATTCAGTGAGCAGACACAAATGTTAACTGTATTTTTCAAGTAGGAAAATTGAGCAGTTAAGTGTCTTGCTCAAGAATACACAAAACTGGGACAGAATTATCATCTCTAGAATCCACCAAGCCAATCACTTTGCAAAAATTAACTTCAGCATCAGCAAAGAACTCTTGTCCTAGTAAAGGCAGGAAATGATAAGGATCTTCTTATCATCTTGTTCATAGAAAAGCCCAGAAAAAGAACGAGAGGACTAGAGTGACTATAAAGTAAAAGAAAAAGATAGTGCTGCTCTAATAGAAGAAAAGTTGTAATTAAAAGAATAACAACAACAATAATAAAGACATTTCTTGAGCACATTTTTCTACGCTGAGAACTTTGTTAGGTATATACAATCTCCTTAGATCCTCACAAATATCATGTAGGTGGATGCTTTCATTCTGTCTATTTACACAGGAAGCACTAGGCATGGAGAAGTCAAGCACCTTGCCTGACATGAACCAGCTAATGCATGAGAACCAGGGTGGAAATTCAGGCATGGAGATCTGTAACATCATTACTGAAGGAATGAGATAACTTTCTGTGATCATTTGAGGTGGAGGCTCTGCATTCAGCAAGGCACCAAAGTGACCATCTTCTGAGTGTCTAAACTTTTACTTGTCATTTAAGAATTACTAAAAGTGATCTGGACCACTCCCCAAAATTAGTCCTGAGAACCACAAGGCCAAACCTAGAATAGGAAGCATAATGCAGATTAGTTATATCAGTATTTCCACGGTGAGTTCTTAAAATTTGTAGAATTTTGATGGTTTCAATGGCTGTTACCCTTCTCAGCCATTGACCCAATATAACACAACAGAATCCTGAAGGACTTTTTTTTTTTTTTGAGAAAAGGGAGATGTTAGAAGTGCAAGACCAAGAGTTTAAGAGCTCAGAGAGAAGAAAAACATCTGACTTTTGGGTGGGAGGAAACAGTAGCTGATAATGGATGTGGTGAAGGCACAACCATGACTTTTATCAAAGCTAGATCCCCATGTCTTGATGTAGTGCCAAAGATGAAAGGCCCTTAGCTTCCCAAACACAGTATGGTATACTGAGCTGGACATGGAAACAGTGTGGATTGGGGCAGAAAAGTCTGAGGTCAAACCCGACAGTCTAGACTAAGACTTATTGGGTGAAAGAGCCTCACAGGGACAGCAGAACCCTAAATTTTGTAGAGGCTTGGGTCATGTGGAGTGGTTTGAATGCGTCAACCACTCAGTAAATTATCTCCAAGAGTCAGAAGCATTCATTTACTCATTCATCAAACATTCATGTTATTGCAATTTATCAGTTGTGCTAGATTCTAGGTATACAGTGAATGGAAAGCTAAATAAACATAACTCTGCTTTCATGGAGTATGTAGTGGAGGAAATGACAATGGAAAAGAAATCCATGTAAGAAAGTTTAAAACTAGAGGAATGAAGGAAAAGTAACAGATACTTTCAGAAGTGAGAAGGACATCATGATAAACAAGGAGAAGTAGTTCAGATCTCCCTTCCAGAGAGAACTCACTGCCCAGGGGCAAGGTATTCGGTTATATGGCATTGTTCAGATTTTTCTTCACAGACAGCAACTCTTACCTGGACCATAGGCAGTGATGGAGAAGGGCAGTGACATTGCTTTTCAATCCAGGACCTCTCTAATGGACCATTCTTATTCCAGGTCTCTTGACAGGGTTGGCAGAGACTTGGTCAAGTCACTCCTACAATTTGAAGGCGTCTCCTTCCCAGCCCTGTTTGCTCAGATGTCCTGCATAGGTGCTACCTCTTTCAAAAGCACAGCACTCCTGACTTAGCAACATCTACTTCCCAGAAAATCCACTAATTCCATCTACATTTGTGGGAGTGGTCTATGGAAGTCTACTGCATGAAAGCGATGTTTAAGAATTAGCCAGGTGAAGTGTAGGAGGAAGAGTATTCTAGAAAAACTCACTTAGTAGTATGTTTAAAAGTGTCTGAGAAGGAAAGAATGGAAAGATCAGCATACTTGGAGCATGAAATGGGAGGGTAGAGGGGCCCAAGATGAAGCTGGGATTGTTGGCAGCATCACTATGCTAAGGGTTTAGATTTCATCCTAAATGGAATTGGAAACCATGGAAGGGTTTTAGGTAGGAGAATGACACTGTCAAGTTTGTGGTTTAAAAAAGTCAATCTTACTGCTACACAAACATGCTTTATTTATTTATTTTTTGGTACCTGTTATGGTCTGTGTCTGGGTGTCCCTCCAAGCCTCATGCAGTCATGAGTATGGCTGAATCTAGCATTTGTGATTGGTTCATGGTCTAGCACTAGGATTGGTGGTGTGAGTGCTACTCCACTGTAAGCTGCCACCTGATCTGGAGAAACAGAGGCTGCAATGATGGCTATTGAGGTGGAATACAATTTAATGCTTGTAGTGTTTAGTGTTTCACTGACTTTGCAGGTCTGGCAGTCTGATCATATATTCAGAGGATGACAATATGCATTGTAGCATCAATGGGGGACCTCCTTCTGAGGGTGATATCCATTACTGATTCCCTATTGTTTTTTTGAATTGGGTTTTGTTCTGTTTTGTTGTGTTTAATTTTAATGTATCCAATGGCATGGGCAGCTATTTCAAAGACAGCAAGATATATTATGGTAGCCATTTTGGATTTACTATTATCTTGTTTTCAAGTCCTTTATTGCATTCATTGTTTTGTTTTTATTGGTTCTATTCTCTTCTGTTTTGTTTGATTTTTACTATGTCTGAATGTATCTGCAGCTGTTTTGAGGACAGCAGGAGACATTATGGTAATCACTGTTGATTTCCTATTGTTTTGAAGTCCCATGTCAGTTATACTGGTTCACTTTGCCTTTGTTCTGCTTTGTTTTACATGGTTTTATTCTCTTTAAAATAATAAAAATTTAAAATTTACCATTTTGGCTAGGCATGGTGGCATATGCCTGTAATCCCAGCAGTTGGGAGCCTGAGGCAGGAGGATTACCACAAATTCAAGGCCAGCGTGGGCTACACAGTGAGCTCAAGGTCAGCCTGAACTACATAGTGAGACCCTTTCTCAAAAAAAAAATAATCACCAAAACTCAAAAACATAAAAAAGTTTGTCTTCTATTTCACTAATAAATGGATTGAGATTTTAAGGGTAGGTTTTCTTAGAGCAGTTTTAGGTTCACAGCAAAACTTCAAGGTTAGAAATTTCCCACAGACCTCCTACTCTAACAAGGGATCAGCCTCTTCTGTCCTCCATCAAAGTAACGTAATATTTTTGTTACACTGATAAACATATACTGCCCTATCAGGATCTTTCAAAGATTGCATTAACATTCTCTTTTAGCGTGAAACATTCAATGTTTTGGACAAATATATAAGGACATACATACAATATCACGCAGAGTATTTTCACTGACTTACATAACTTCTGTGATCCACTTATTTATCTGTCTATAACACCTAAATCCTGGTAATCACTGGTCTTTTCACTTTACCCATAGTTTTATGTTTCCCAGGATGTCACATAGATGGAAATATATAAGAAATATCATTTTTAGATTGATTTTTTAATTTAAATTTACTCCATGTCTTTTTATGACTTGATAGTTCAATTCTTTTAGTATGTTGAATAGTATTCCACTGTCTGGGTGTATACAATTTATCCATTTACCTATTGAAAGACATCTTGATTGGCTCCAACATTTGGCATACTCTAATGATACAATGCAGCATATTCTCTAGTAATTTTCTCAAGAAGTCAAAACCTTATGCTAACAAAAAATACTAATACATAATTAACAAAAATGGATGCAACTTGAGACCACACTCATAAGTGGAATAAATTAGACTCACATGTGTAAATTTTTTTTTTTTTTTTTTTTTTTTTTTGGTACCAGGGATTGAACTCACGCTTGCCAGGCAGGCGCTTAAGCCACTTAGCTAAATCCCCAGCTGCATGTGTAAATATTGTGTTGTCTCCCTAGTGTAAAAAACTGAAAGAATAAATAAATAAGATCCAAAATGTATAATAGATATTACAAAAGTGAAATAGAAAGAAATTGCTCAAAGGGAAAGAACAAGTGGGATAGGAGAAAAGAAAGAAGGGTAAAGATTATATATAATATATATATATATATATATATATATATATATATATATATATATATGAGATAGATAACTTTACTTCTAATCCCTGTTAGTTCATTGAAAAGAATGGTTTGTGTTTTCATTGTTTAATTATTTTTTTATGCCTATATCTTGTAATCTGAACAACTACTTTGAAGATAATAACATATAATATATTAATATTGTTAATCTCCTATTATTTTGTTTTGAAATTCTGTATCATCATTTTTATTCCATTTTAAAATAAAAATAATTTATTACATGAAGAATGATTTCATTTTAGGAATATGTTATTTTGTATTTTAAAAAACGAATATGCTTGGTGCTGTCAGAAAGTTCCAAACTGTCTTCTAGCTGGGTGTGGTGGCATATCGCTGTAATCCCAGCATTTGGGAAGCTGAAGCAGGAGGATTATTGTGAGTTTGAGACCTGTTCGGGCTACAAAGTGAGCACAAGGCCAGCCTCAGCTGTGTAGTGAGACTGTCTTGAAAACAGAAAAAAACAAACAAACAAAAAAAATCAAAAAACAAAAAGCTGTCTTCTAAAGTGGCTGTATCATTTTGCATTCACACAGTAATGGAGTAGAGGTCCTACTCCACAGGAATATGTATCAAAAATGATTAAGTTTTAGTAAAACAATATTTTATTAAATTTGTGTTACTGGCTTTCTGATTTTACTCATATTTAAAGAGAAAATTTGTTTTCAAAACAAATTCCAAAGCAAGAACCATATGCAGAATATGTATTCTCAGAATTTTTGTTTTAATTAGTTAAGAGTAAGTGCAAGTGTGTGTTTGTGCAGTGTTGGGGACTGAATCCAGGACTTTTGCATCAAGCTATACTCCTTACATTATTTTCATTTTTTATTTAGACATAGGATCTCACTAAGTCAGTAAGTAGCCCAGACTGGGCTCCAACTTGCAATCCTGCTTTAGCCTCCAAGTGTGCTATGATTATAAGTGTGTACCACTGAATAATTTGGTTGATCTTCTAGAATCCATTTCCTTTTGAAAAGATCCTCAAATTATTTAAATCTGAGAAAGGCAGATTTAGATTTTAAAATGCACCCAAAATCAGTAATTCCACCAGATTTTAAGAAAATCACAGAAGCTTGTAACTAGCACATATAAAATACTCTTCTATATAAATTTCTGGATAATGCAGCAATGATGATGTGAATAAGTCAAAGTCCTTGCTACAAAGAAACTGCTAGGACCCAGGAAAATCAACTCATTGTTTCACTAAATCATTGCACCATACTTGCAAAATGAAAGCTGAGGGAATAATTGACAGAAAGCAGGCAATGCTGTGAAATTAATTGTTGGATTCATAAACACAGTGAAATATGGCCTAGTCCCAGAAGGATGAGGGTTTGGAAGACAGCTTTATAGGTTGAAGAATGCTGATATAGAAATGAGATAGAAGATGGACATCGATGAAGGAACATATTATGGTTTATGTTTGGATGGTCCTCCAAGCTTCATGCAGTCATGGAGATGGCTGAATCTAGCATTTGTGATTGGTTCATTGTCTAGCACTGGGACTGGTGGTGTGAATGCTGCATCTGTCCAGGTGCGGGTAGCTAGCATACAATACAAGGGAGTGAGGGAGATGTGCTTTTCCCTTTTTTTGCCCCTTTTACTCTCATTGCTTGCTGCTGCCTTGAATGGCTGCCTCTTAGCCATGCCACTCTGCCTTGGAGCCAGCTGAATGTGGACTGAATCCTCCAAAGCTCCTAGATAAATAAATCTTTCCATCCCTAATTTTTGGCATTGAATGTTTTGTCCCAGCAACAAAAGCAACCAAGACAGAACAGTTAAATTATTTTTACAAAATGAAAGTACATTTTGGGGGAATAATGGAAAATAAGATTTGAAAAGGAGAATGGATTCATTATTGAAAATAATTATGAAGGTCAACACTTAAATTTAAGTTTAAAGTTCTGGACAATGGATCGTTATTGGTGATTTAGGTCTGGTGGCAGAGTGAGGGTAAAAGCATGGTTTTCAAATTATTGGAATAATGGCAATGAAGCATGAAGGAAAATTGAATCTTTTGCAGCCCAACTTCAAATTATCCTTATCATGCACTAAAGTAAAGGCATGAAATGTGTCCCTAAATTTGAGAAACAAATGCACACCCTCTCTGGCAACAGGTACTCTCTAAGGCATCAAATTATAGGTACAATGTTTATATACAATGTCAGACATTTAATTCAAATTTGAAAAGAATAAGAGAAGACAAAACAACAGCTTCACCAAGACCAAGAAAAATGTGAGCCAATGAAAGGAAAGCCATAGGATGCCATAATAAGTTTAAAATAGTTGTCCTTGGTAAGTTAAAGGAACCCAAATAAGTACTTTCACAGAGAAACTAAATTTATCTTTGAACAAAGTATTTTTCAAAAACAACAACAACTAAAATTAAAAACTCAGTGGAAGGGTTTAGACTAGATTATATAAGGTAATGGGAGAATTAGTGAGTTAAAAGATGAGTCAGGGGAAAAAATTCATACAAACTGTAGAGAAACAAAGGCCTAGAAAATAGAATGAAATATGTTAAAGCCTAGAAAAGTAACAGAAAAATAATGAATAAATGAAGAACTATGAAAGTGAGATTATAGAGAATTGGGCAGAATGAATGGAAAGAAGCCAGAAGACTATAGGATAACCTTGAACTTATAGAAGAAAATGATGGCCAATGTGAAATTTGACACTGAATGGAAAATGTCTTCCTCATACTAAAAGCAAATAAAACTTTTTAAAAGACAAATAGCAGAGAATTTCTATCTATGCACACACATGTAACTTTAAATATTGAGTGATTAAGAATTAATAATATTTTGTGGCATTTAACATTTTCTTAGATGGCAACAATAGGATAAAAATTGTTGAAGTGTACTAAAGTCCTTATATTATCTAGAAAAAAAGAAAGATTACAATTAATAAAGTATTACTTTGATAATTTAAGGATACACATTTCAGTGTCTAGAATATCCATGAAAATAGAATAATAAAACAATTCATGACTTCTAAAATAATGTAGGAGGAGATTAGGAAAAAACTGAGTCATCCAAGAAGGAAGAAAAAAGATGAAAGGAAACAATAGACTAATTAGCATAAAAAGAAGGCACACAGCAATATGGTAGAATTAAAGTAGATTTAAACACAAATATAGCAATTTTCATTAACTGCTAATAGTTTAAAAGTTGTTGTTAAACCACAAAGCTTTAAAAAGAACTTTGAATAATGGAGTTCTGTTATTTGCAGCAACATGAGTGGCACTGGAGGGATTGTTAGGTGAAATAAGTTAGATATGGAAAGTCTGATGCTGTATGTTCTCACTCATTTGGGAAAGCTAAAACATAGACCCTCTAAAAGTAGGCCAAAGACTAAAGTAGTGTATAGCACCACCAGCACCTGAGATGGGAGCCACAGTGAGAGCAGGAGGGAGAGAAGTTGTTAATGGATACAGAAGTGCAATTTCTAGTGTTCTATAGCATGGTAGGATAACTATAATTAATAATAATTAAATGTATGTTTCAAAATAGCAAGCAGAGCAGATTTTGAATTATGAACACAAGGAAATCATAAGTGTCCGAGGTGATTAATATATCTATTACCATGATTTGGTCAATATACATGCATTGAAATATCACATTGTACCCCATTTGTACAATTACTATATGTCAATTACATATGTTTAACATGCCTCAAATTTTTTTTCCTTCCTACAAAGATTCAAGCAAATAAAAGGTTACAGAAAAAAATAGAAAGATGGTTAGAGGAAAAATGATGTGTAAGTACTAACAAAAGAAAGCTTTTACAGCTCTATTAATACCAAATCAATTGATTTTTAAAGCAAAAGTACTAGAGCTCAAGAAGACATTTCATACTCATGAAAACTCAATTCACCAGGAAGATACAAATTTAAACACAAAAACAAAAATTGATAGAACTAAAAGAAAGAATACATCGATCTATAATTTTAGCGGGAGTTTATAGCATACCTTTTTGTGAAACTGATAAAATGAGCAAACAAGAAAATAGGAAGGACACAATGGTTTATCAACATGATTAACAAATATAATCTAATTTTCATATAGCAGACATTGTATTGGCAATTGCAAACTACTCTTTCTTTTAAGATGCCCAAAGAACAATGACAAAAATTTACTGTGTATCAGCCACAAGTTGCACTGTATACAAAGAACATTCTTTGATCATAGTGGAAATGTTCAATATCCATAATAATAAAGATTACTAAAATTTCCCATGTGTTGGGAAATCAGTAAATATGCTCCTAAACAATCAGAGTTAAGGAAGAAATTATAACCTTTAGAAAATATTTAAAATAAATAACAGATAAAACACCTACAAAATTGTCAACTTTATGCTATATAGCTAAAGCAGAGTTTAAGGCTATAAGTGAATATATATAAAAGAAAACAAAGTTGAGAATACAAAATCATCATATACAACTTAAAAGTGTTCTCTCTCTCTCTTTCTCTCTCTCTCTCTTTCTATATTTGTTGATATCAGGACTTGAACTCATGACCTCACACTTGCCAGGCAGGCACTGCATCACTGAGCTATACGCCCAGCCCACTCAATAGTGTTCCTGTACATAAATAATGAGACCACTGAGAAGGAAGTCAGGAAAGAAATTTCATTTATAATGCTTCTAAAAATTAAATAACTAGGAATCAACCTAATCAAAGAAGTGAAAGTCCTCTCCAATAAAAATTACATGAAGAAATTGAACAATACATTAGAAAATAGAAAAATTTCCTTCTTTTATGGATTGGCAAAATTAACATTGTTAAAATGGTCACATTACCAAAACAATCTACAGAATCAGTGCAGTTTCTATTAAAATACTAACAACATTCTCCATAGAACTAGAAAAAAAAGAAAACAAAACCAATCTTATAACTAATGTGGAATCAGAAAAGATACAAACAACCAAAGCAATTCTGAGTAAAAAGAGCAATGCTGGAGGCATCGTAATACTGACTTTCCAGTTATACTACAACGTCATGTTAACAGAAACAGCATGGTCCTAGCCCCCAAACAAACAAGTCCACCAACGGAGTAGAACACAAGACGTAGAAACAAACTCATGCATCTATAGCTGCCTGATTTTTGATAAAGGGTCCAAACCTACCCTAGAGAAAGCTGCACTAGAGAAAAGGCAGCCACTTTAGCAAATGGTGCAGGGAAAATTGGACACTATGCAGAAGACTAGGTCTCTATGTCTCATCTGGTACTAACACCAAATCAAAATGGATCAAAATCTTAGCTATAAAGACAGTAACTGAAACAGCTGAACGATAACATAGGGGAAACACTTTAAGCCACAGACACAAAGACTCAATGAAATTCCAGTAGCACAGGAAATAATATCAAGGATCAACAAAAGAGACAACATCAAAATAAAAAAGCTTCAGCGCAGCAAAGGAAACAACAGAGCAAGAAAAGATCTTAAGAATGGAGAAAAAAATCATGGTCAGCCACTCTTGTGATAGAGGACTAATAGCTAGAATATAAAAGGAATTAAACAAAATTACCTCCCCTAAATAAATAACCCTGTCAACAATGGGCAAATAAACTGAATAGGTACTTTTTTACAGAAGTACAAGTGGCCAATAAGTATGTGAAAGACAGGGTACTATAGTGATATATGTATACCTATCTTTAAAGCAGGGCACTGCACAACAGCTAAACTATGGAAACAACCTAGGTCCCAACGAATGGATGAATGGGTAAAGAAAATGGGGCATGGATATACAAAGAAATACTATTCAGCAATAAAAAGGAAGAACTCATGCCATTTGAAGGAGATTGGATGTAACTGGAGGCTATCATGTTAAATGAAATAAGTCAGACTCAGAAAATTAAATATTGTATGTTTTCTCTTACAGGCAAAACAAAATAGGAATAAATAATGAATGAAATAGAAGAGAGATGATAGAAAATGAGAAGGTGGACTCTTAGAAACTGAAATCAGAGGAGGTGGGGAAGGAATAGAAGGAGGAAAGAGTGATTAAAAGATTTTGGGGGACAGGGTCTCACTATATAGTTCAGTTGTCCTTAAACTCACCATATAGCCCAGGATGGCACTGAATTCAAAGGAATCCTTCTACCTCAGCCTCCCCAGTGCTGGGATTATAGGCATACATCACCATGCCCAGCTGAAGAATTATTAAGATACGCTAAATACACATACCAATTCCCCAAAATGAGCATCGGTATTCAGTATTACTAGCATGCACTAATAAAAAAGAAAACAAAGTTGTGATTTGATGTTCTAAGTATCTACTGCAATAAAGAAAAAGAACACCTCAAAGTAAATAAGAATGAAGTTACTTAAATAAAAAACAAATATAACAGAACACAGATCAACAAAGTCAAAACTTTTTTTAAATAATGTGGTAAACAGCAAAATTAGAAAATTGGGCATACATGTTTTACTCTTAAATGATCTACACAGATTTATTTATTTTTTCAAAATCTCTTTCCTCACATCTCCAATCTTGAATTTTCATCTTCTTGTTCTGATCGCACCTTCTTCCCTCTGTTTTTCTATCCCACTGGGGTCAGTGTGGTAATCTGAACTTCCTCACAGACCCCCGTGCCTTAGCATGGATCATGGATCTGAGGGTGTGGGCCTCCTCTCTCCACTACCATTTTCCACAGCCTCTAACCCTGCCCTGTACACCTCAGCAGTGATACACTCAGGCCTCATTCAGCTTGCAACTTCATCTGATTGCACGGGGAATTAATGATTGGCCCAGTGTTCCATTTGATCAATTTTTTTTATTGTAAAGAGAATAAAACAAAACAAAACAGAACAAAGCAGATTAGAACAAAACAATGTAAGCAACACAGGACTTCAAAACAAGACAGGAAATCAACAGTGGCTAACATGCTTTTAACCAATTTGTAATTCTCCTTCAAGACATTAATCATGTTCTATCTCCTTATTGTGGTCATTTCAGATGCTGTACTTACACAGAACTGAATGTTCCTTCCTCCAACCTGCTCCTTGTTCACACTTCAACTTACATTTATCCTACCATTCTATAATGACTTAAACTTTGGCTTCTTCAAATACCTATGAGCAACCTCACAGCTCAAAAAATCCTATCTTGGGGACTTTGATAACAGATTGTGGAAGAAAGGAGAGGAGGGAAGGGGAAACAAAAAGAATTAAGATGTGTCATGTATTCGTACCAACTCCTCAGGATGAATGTAGTTGTTATGTACTGCAAACATGTACTAATAAAAAGAAAAATTTTAAAAAAAAGTAAAAGTATTGAAGAATGCATCGGAAAGCCAAAGTTGATATAAAGTGTGAGAATCCATTGATAAATAAAGGAAACAGTATTTTTTAAAACCATATTTAGTTTTTAAATATAGTTTTAATAACATAAGTTGAGCCTGGTTTTCTTTTTTTTTTTTTTTTTTTTGTTTGTTTTTTTTTTTGTAATGGGAATCAAACTCACGACCTCATGCTTGCCCGGCAGGCACTTAAGCCACTGAGCTAATTCCCCAGCCAGTTGAGCCTGGTTAAAAAAAAGAGAGAGAAATATTTATCACAGTCCTTATCTGATCAAAATATCAAGTAAACTTGACTATAATTTTCCATTATTTAATGAGTGGCAGCCATGCAGTCATGCTAGGTTCTGAGGATAAAAGTCCAGATAGATGTGCTCTCAAATTACTTACTGTCCAGACTGAAGGGACATCATGGTACGAAGCACAGTAATTAATAAACCATATATTCACATGATCCAAGTGCCTTAAGTTTTGGGGACTAGTCCTGATTTTATTTAGTTTTTCCTGTCTACCTTATAAATATGTGTTAGATTGTGTTTTATTAACTTTTTTAAATTATGAGAATGACTTTTTTTAAAAAAGCATTTTTTTGTTAAAATTAACCAAAATGGCTTATGACTAAGAATGCTGATACAATGCTCATAGTTTTAAAGACAACTATACAAATTCATATTTTGTCAGTATTTTATAAATTATTTTGCATTTCTACTTTAACGGACTATCTGAAACTTATAAAAGCATAAATATGGTATGCAATTAAATTATCAAACATAGTAATTCATCATCTAACTTAAGAATTAAAACATTACCAGTGCTGAGGCTGGACGTATGACTCATTGGTTGAGTGCTTTTATGGAATGCATGAAACCCTGGGTTTGATCCTCAACACCACAAAAACAAAACAAAAATAAAGTATTATGAGAGCTTTGTATTATGTATTTGTGTTCATAACTCTCCCTATTGCATCTGCCTCTGTGGTTTTAATCACAGGTTTTAAAAAAGGCCCTAAAACACATATGTATCTCAAAAATGCCTACTTTTTACTTTTGCTGTAAACTAGTAAAATCACTATGAAAATCAGTATGGAGATTCCTCAAAAAACTAAAACTAGAAATTTCACTTAACCTATCTATTCCCCTTCTAAGCATCTTCCTGAAAGAGTTAAAGATATCACATTACAGTAATGCGTGCATGCTCATGTTCAAAGCAGCACAATTCACAATAGCTAAATCTTGGAAGCAGAATATATGTCTGTCAACAGATGAATGAACAAAGAAAATGTTTCCACCCATAATGGAATAGTACTATGCCATAAAGAAAGATAAATTTGAATCATTCATAGGAAAATATATGAAACTAAATCCATTATATTAAGCAGAATAAATAAGCCACACAAAGTTAAATACTACATGGATTTCCCTGTATGAGAAACCCAAAGTAATAATAAAGAGCAAAATAGAAGTTAGATAATAAGGAGTAGGGATATAGATCTTTCATAAGGAAGGGAATCAAGAGGTAGTAAGGGAAAGGGGATGAATAAAATAAATTATTAAAAATCATATGTACTTATACATATGCATATGTCTTTATTGCCCATTATCTGTCCTTCCTTTTCCAAGTATTCCCAAGAAAGAGAGGTTGTAAAAATAAATATAGAATCTTTCAATAAATAGTGTGGGCATAACTGGCCACACACATTCACACAATTAAATCTAGCCACAGATTTTCACCCTTCACAACAATTACCTTAAAATGGAGCCAAGACTTAAAGATAAAACACAAAACTGTAAAACTTCTAGACAATAACACAGAAGAAAAGCTGGGTATGGCAGTGATTTTTAGATTCAATAAAGGTATGACCTTGAAAGAAAGAATCCAAAATTTAGGATTTTAAAAACAAGAAAAATTTCTGCTTTGCAATAGAATGCATTGATAACATGCAAAAATATCCCATCAGACTGGGATTTGTAAAAGACATATTCGTCCAACAAAAGACTCTTATACAAGATATACAAATAACTCTTAACCATCAACACTAAGAAAACCACCCAAAGGAAAATAGGCCTAACACCTTAGGAGACACCTCACCAAAGAAAGAGAGATACCATGAGATATGGTCCACCTATTAGAGAGGCTGAAATCTGGAACATAAGCAATGTGAAATGCTGGCAAGAATGATTAGTAACTAGAAGAACCATAACACAGCTTTTCCTGATTTTCTTTTGATTTGGTGGAATGATGCTTTTGGTTCTTTTTGTCACATCCACTCAACCCACTTCTAATTTTACCTGCTTGTCTCCTGTTTAGTTCTCTGGAAGGTCAGACTCATTCATATTGGTAGCATCTGTTATCTGTGTCTTTCTGTTTTTTTTTAAGAGTCTTGTACAAAGCTATAGAAACCTACTTATGCTTTCTGTAAGTGTGAGAATGTCAACACTCTTCAGGTGGCTGTCGGTGGATGCCACAGTCAGTCTCTAACCTCCTATTCTTCAGGTTGCAGCTAGCTGTTCTGTACATTATTGAGAAGCCCTGTGAGAGTCAGCTCCTACCCCTCCACAGGAACCTGGATTGTGACCCTGTGTGTTGACCTTTCCTTCTCCCCACACCCTCGCTACTCCTTCCAGAGATCATCTCCCATATAAAGTACTGCAACCTAAGTCTTTATCTTAGGCTTTACTTTTGGAGCCCAAATTTAGACAGATAGATACTTGCTCTGTGAGTTTGAGGATGGCCTACAACCAAATTCAATTCACAAATATGTACTAAACTCATAGCATGTATAGATCTGTATTGAGTTTCTGTTGGAATGAAGAAAACAAGCAAAATATGTACCTTTATCAAGCTTGCACTGCACACAAGTCACAACTGAGGCCTCAGGTTTCTCAAGGAAAACAACAATAACAATTCCATAGGGTGACTGTGCAGTCTAAGAAGTGATTAGACTTGAACTTGAGTGTCAGTGGGTGGTGCTGAGGTGCAAGAGAGTTTGTATCTTCTGAAGTCCTGGCTGGCAAATGCTCCTTTAGCTTTATGAGGTTCACGAGGAAAGTTCACAACTATATCAAATCAGTTATGTGTGCTTCTTCGTCCAGTTCCAGCTATTATACAGTTCTGTACTAATCATTTAAATAGCCCTACGATTTGCTAATTTAACATCCTCTATGTGTCTTATCAAGTGTCCATTCCTAAATCAGAAATGGTGCTGAAATGTTTGTTGACAGTGACATCATCAATGTACACACAAGTAAAATAAGAAAGTGGGCTTTTGAAGAGCTGCTATGTGACTGATTCTTTGAATTTGCAGACAGTGGTGGGAAATCCATGCCTCACTGATGTTAGACAGCATGGGCTTATTGCTATGCATATTTCTTTTTCCTCCTGCGTGCTCGGGAATACTGAATTAAAAAGAAGACAGCATCCATGAGAGCCATTGTCCTCCAAACTATTAAGCAAACAAATGAGTATTTCATAGACTTAACGTGGCAATGAATTACACGGCCAAAACAGGTTGTGTATATGGTTCAGCAAAACAAAATTAAGAGTCATTGTAGGGAAGGACATTGCCACAGCTTTGGCATAATTAGGAGTCATCATAATCAAATACAGGAAATTGGCACATCTGCTTTTCAGGCTGTTGATCCAACTGTGAGCCTGCCCGTGCACACTGGCAGGAGTACTTCAGATGCAGCTCGATGTGTTCTGCAAAGCTGTCTTTGCATAAATATTTACATAATTTTTTTCCAAACACCAATACAAGCAGTTGTTTTGTTATCACTTTTCCTCCCATGGGTTATTATTTGTTCCCATCCCTACTCCTGGTGAAGGAGTGATCATTTGTTATTCTAAGGATTTCTCTTTCTTCAAGAGAAGTTTGGAGGAAAATCATGGAACCTGAGAGTTTTATAAAATGCAATGAGATGGCAAAAATGTTTTCCCATTATTCCACTTGGTGCTGTTTTTCTAGAAAAAAATGTACACAAACCCAATCCAGCTGTGGATTAGAGAAAGCAGAGAGGCAGAGAGAGAAGCTGGAGAGAATCCACTCAGCATTTGAGGCTGATAAAGAACAGAAAGTCACGTTAGGTAAGGTAAAAAAGGATGGTCACTGAAAGCTCTTGAACCTCACCACTTTCTCAGTTACTGAAGATTAAAAGTCTCTACCAAAGCAGTGGTTAAGGAGTTCTTTCATGTTTAGTCACTTAATAATTCTGCCACTCCTCTTCTTATCAAAATGATCAAAAGGGACTCTTCAGTTTTTTTGATGCTCTATTTCATATCATTGAAATGGCAACATATTTTAAATAACATATAGCTTGTATTTTTAAAAATTCAATTTAAAGAAACTTCCATTTTTATTTTCCAAACATTGCTTTGCTTAGCATTGTACTCAGGTGTTTTAATTTTTGTGTAGTAAGTTGATTAATAGCATTTTACTCACAGTAAATACAATATTTAATAATATTTATAGTATTTATCTGGGAAATTTCCTGTATGGAAAGGAAGTTGTTTTCTATTTTAATATCAATTTCTTGCTTTTGAAGTTGACTTCTTGTGACATCCTTGGTATTGTGTTTTTGAGAGAGATATGGAATACATCGGCATAACCAAATAATTTGATGATTACATAGGGGAAGGTATCTTCATTTTCCCTTCCTGAAGGATTAAGAAGAAGCAGCAAAAACAGCTTTTCAATGATTTTCAGATAAGAAAAGAGAAAGGATTCTAAAAAGGAATAGATGAGGCATCTACCTTGATCCGTTCCTCCACTTTGACTTCCATCAATATACAAATTGCAAAGGACTGGTAATTGCTAATGGTATGTTTCTTTTTAATGCTATATTTTAAGTGGGTTGTCTATGTAGTTTTTTCTAAAAAATTTTAAATGAATTTTATATAGTTTGCTTTCATAGCATATTTGTTTGAAATGAATTTCGCCACTGTAAACCATAATAAACCATAAGAATCTCCTCAGTATTTAAAAGTTTTTCTTTCTCATTTTATTCTGCCATCTTTAGGCGCCATCTTTGTTTTGGAGTGTTTCCTCATGGGCCTGAGGTGGCTGCAGTAGCTCCCACACTAGGACTTGCAGGGTAAAGCTGAGAACTGGCTTGCCAGATGGCCCTCTTATTGAAAAACCACTTCTTTTCTCTTAAACTCTCCTTTCCTAGGAATCTGTCTTTCTTCCTCACCCTAACTCCAGGATTTTTCTCTCTTCAGTGCTCAGGGTGAGCTTATCATGGGTCAATAAGGAGACCACTAGATTGCTTTATTTTGTCTATGAAGGAATTTGGGAAGTTAAGGATGAAAACGTTTCAGTGAGTCAGAGTCATCTGAGAATAAAATTGTGTGTACCATGCTTGAGTCACAGTCATCTTGTCCTGAAGATTCATTCAACCCTTGTAACTTGACACTTTATCAAGGCAGAATATATTTGTATGATATACAGGTACGTATGTGGATATTTAAAAATGTTTCCTACATACGTTGTGGTCCAGGATATATGTAATGTGTACACATCTATACATTGTTTCTGCCCATCTATTAGCCAGATATTAGAGGTTTCAAATTTCCTCTTCTAGGTCTGATATCTGAGTCTCTCTCTCTCTCTCTCTCTCTCTCTCTCTCTCTCTCTCTCTCTCTCTCTCTCTCCTTTTGCCATTTCCTGAGAGTAAACACCAGTACTATGTTCATACCTGCTCATGGTTGTGATCTGATCTAAAACCTTATCAAATGCCAGAAACTTCCTTGATCATATGTATATCTTACAATTAACCAGCAATTGAAAAACTTTTTCATTTAACTAGGGCAAGATTTTTTAAAATTCCATGTGCCTTATTTTACATTTGCATCTTGGAATTACAACCTTCCTACTTCTTCTGAAAATTAGTGTGAAAATCTCTAATGCATGCTTCAGTATTGAGAAGCAGTGCGGCATGTTGGAATGAGCTCTTGTGGGGCCACAACCATAGAGTCCAGGAGCTTAGATTCTCCTCAGTAAAAAGAAGAAATTGGCCAAGTAAAAATGTTTATTCAACATTTATTGAAAAATTACCAATTTCCAGGAACTACTGAAGGCATTGGTGAGTGAAAGAAACACATTCTCACTGGAACTTACTGTATTATTGGAAGAACACTCAATGCTTAAGCATGTGCAATAAGTTACAGAAAGTCTGTATTAGAAAATACCTAGAGTATATACTAGGATGCAGAGGGGGTACATTTGTCTTCCTACAGAGGAAGTCAGAAAAAATGTCTAAGCATAAATTATGTTTGAGAAGAGAAGAGAGAATAATAAGTGGCAGAGAAGATATTTAAAATAACAGTATGCCATGATCCAAAAATTCTACTAGTAAGTCATTTAAGCTGCATTTACATGTTATAAACATTTGAAAGAATAAGCTTACTTATCTTTTAGAAATGTGAAACTTTGAGTTTAATCTGTAATGATGGCTCTTTAATTAGTTTTTAAAAATTATCTGGTATGTTTTTCTTCTTCAAGAGATCCCTCTGGGCCTATTAGTTAATAAAAGGAATATTAGACATTAGTACAACTTTCAAACTGAAAAGAGCCTGAAATTTTTTTCAGTTTGGTCCTCTTATTTTGCAGACTGTTCCTTTACCTACGCAAGATTAAAAATGCCTCTACTAAGTTTCCATAGTTAGCGACTGAATTTCTGGTTTAATGGAGGTTCTTCTATCTCAGATTGTCTTTTTATAACATAAGAATAAATAAATTCATATTTCCATAGTCTTTTATATCCAATAGCCAGCAGAAGAAAATTACTTTTAAACAAATAAAAATTAAATGGGATAGAACTTATGCATATTTTGTTTGTTTTACTTTGGACTCTTTGTTTAGTGATTTCACCACTGTGATAGTAGTGAAGATATTTCTAATATTTGAAAAATAGGCTTCTTCAGTTTATTTTTTTAATTCAGAATACTCTATTCTGGTATTAACTGTATATCTGTGCTTGCATTTTAATTAAGAAATAAATATTATTGTAACTAAGAGAAGTGAATATGAATCTAAATTTCTATTCTCCCTGGTAATATTGATTGTTTGATGCTATCCTTTAAGTTATAGACTATTTTTCAAATTCTTAGGTGAGTTTGGCTAGCTGAATATGATAGTGGCTAAGAAATTAGAATCTAGTATAATTCTTGGACTCAGTATTTGACGTGTATGACCTTAGGCAAGTCATATAACTACTTTGCATAATCCTATTCTTTTATGCATAAACTATAGGTGAGATTGTAAGAATTTAGAGAGACAGTGTTTGTGGAACATTTAGCCTAAGACTACAAAAGTGTTCACTGCATATCAGTTATTATTAATGTTATGGTTAATAAAATATTAAATTATCAGTGAAAACAATGATTGGAGTAATCTGCAGAACACTGTTTGCAGCAGTCAAAGCAAATAACAACAAAAAGTCTACTTTTTCAGTGGAAAAACCAGTTTAGATTTTGATGTTATCATTTCCATTCCTGCAAACCAAATTTAGTTTACAGTCTTGGCTGCCAGATGTGTGAGCATGGCGCCAGTTTTGCAGAGCTGGGCCTCGCACGATCCTGGGAGTGTCCGGAATGTGGAGAAGGCGCAATGTGCGTGGCTGTTGCAAATGAGTCTTCCTGCCAGCAGTGACATTATCTGGAGAATTTGGCTCAACCTGGTCATCCCACCCTACTGGCAGTAGGACAACTGTGAGACAAACTGACAGCTGGGGCCAGGAGAAATCAGCCCCTGGGGGAAGTGGGGAGGGGTGCAGGGTACTTACAGAGAGACAAACAAGAAAATGAAATTGAACATGAGAAACTGAAAGCTCAAATGTGAGATTTCAATTACAAAAGATGGGATAATATCTTCAGATATTAATCAATTTGCTGTTCCAACTGTTCTTTTTCCTAAATTCACGCTAATCCCTCCCCTTTTGCAGACTAAAGCTGATTAGAAACACATGGAGAGATGATATGGAAGACAAGATTCTACACTCTGTTCTCCACTCCTTCGCTGCACACACACCTTGCTACTGAAACAGACCTCTGACTGCAGATACATCCTGAGAGAGAGAACGTAGGGTCACAGCATTGACTAGAATTGTTTTAAAACCTTGAGTGCTTTCTACTCCAGTAAAAATTTAATAACATTAGAATATGTAATATTAAATATGTAATATTAAATCCCTGAACATTTGCAATTGAGGGTGAGATTCAAATACAAAACATACATATATTGTGTACATTTGTTTTGGATTTCTAGAATCTGTCTACAATAGAACAAATGTTTGTGTCACCTAAAATTCACATGTTGAAATCTCAACTCTGAGCTGATGATATTAGGAGGAGAGACCTGTGGGAGTGGGCCTGCTGTAATAGTAGAGCCAGCATGAGTGGTTAGCACCATTATATAAAAGACCCACAGAGCTCTCACCTCTTCTGTTATGTGAAGAGGCAGAACCAAGAAGCCAGATGTGACTAGCTATCAATCTGTGCTTTAATTTTGAACTCTCCAGCCTGCCAAGCTGTAAAAAATAAACTTTGGTTGTTTTTAAGCTACTCTGTCTATAGTATTTTGTTACAGTAACCCAAATGGACTAAGACAATAGTCTTATATTCAAAGTAGAAATTAAATAGAATATAGTAAGAAATATTTATTTGTGAACAAGAAAGGAATAGGAAATGTATCACTAGAATTTCACTGATGTTCTCTACAGCTATTCCGCCAGTATTGCTGCAACATAGTTCATTTAAAAACAATGAAAGATGAGGTACAAGAATAGAGATAGTCCAGAGAGAGGGTCAGGTTATTAGAAACGAACTAAGATTGTATGTGAAATAGTGGTGCTGAAAGAGTAGTTCTTACAAGTGATTTTTCCATAACGTTATTTATGTATAGATGTATGTGTAAATTGGATAAACTAAAATTTCATCTCTCAACGAACAGTTTAATTTGCTAAGTAGCTTTGGAGAAGGTCAATGTACTGAGAATACTTGCTAAATTAAAGCATTAGATCTCACCTCTCCGTTCGTCATGTAACATCCCAGTACATTTTAGGAACTGATAATTTTGGAAGCTGCCAAGCAGACGGATAAATGGTAATTGACTTAGGGAAATCTCAGAAAAATGAAAGCTAAACTACCAACAAGTTAATTGAAAGTGTTGATCTTTGAAAATGCTCAGAAATGGAAAGAACCAGGTACTTTGGAAAGTGTGAATATAGCTGAAAGCAGGGGTACAGATTGACAGTAGTGCAAGAAAGGCTGCTATCTCTTCCTTAGCATCCTTTTTCTGTTCAAGAAGAAGCTATGTGTAAGTATTTGAACCAGGAAGTCTTGCTCTCAGAGATATCAGGCATCTACATTTTGGGGTACTTTGGATTATTAAATGAGGTTGTGTGTTTAAGTATTTAATATAAGTGATAATTTGATCTCAAGGGCCCCCAAAGGCCCCCATAGTAAAACCTTGGTCCCAAGTGTGACACAACTCTGGTGGGGGGATAGAACCTGTACACACTGCGGTCTGATAAGAGGTCTAAGCCTTGCAGGAGATGACGGATCTCAACCTCTTCCTTTTGCTGGCTTCCAGCCACGACAGTTTTGCTTGGCACATGATCCCTTCGTGGTATACTGCTCTCAATCAGAGTTCCAAAAGCCATAGGTCGGCCTGACCTCAGACACAGACTTCAAAATCTGTGAGCCAAGGTGCACCTTACCCCTCCCCACCCCCCGCTGCGTTGTGGCTGGCTGTTACAGAAAGAACACCTGTCTTCTGTTATGTCCTTTCCAGTGTGCTGGGAGCTGGCCAATTATGGACTAAACCTTCTAAAATATCGAGGCAAATAAACCTCTCCTCCTCCTTTAAGTTGCAATTGTCAATATTTTCTCTCTTTCCCTCCCTCCTTCTCTCCCTTCCTCCTCAGGATAGGTGAGTACTGTGCCACTGAACTAAGCCATCAGCACTCAATATGACAAGCCTGCATTTTTTTGAATGATAGTCGATGGGGATCAACTCAGAGAAAGGAGAAGCATAAACATCAGCTTCAGAGTACTCATTGACACAGTGAGCAGATAAATAGAAGGGGAGGTGATGAGAAGTAAGCACAATAAAACTCCTAGAAGATAGCTACATTTGTCTTCTGTGTTTAGAAGGAACCAATTGAAAGAAATAAATTGAAGAGGTAAAGTCACTAAATAATATTTTGTTAACTCATTTGAACTCCCCTGTGGAACAAGGTATTACGTAAATAAACTTGAAGAATTTACTGTTTACAATGTGCAAAACCTTAGCTAGGTGCTAGATTTGCTTTTTAAAATTTCATGACTATTTAATAAAATCACTTTCATGCATGTTCTTTCATATGATTTTCATAATTGCTCTGCGAACTAAGTAGGATATCATATTATACTTAATTTTGCTAGGAAGTAAGAAATGAAAAAGAATACTAAAAGGAAAATGGTAGAAGTTGCCTGAGCATTAAAATAGGTATGGGAACAAAAGTGAGGTGATTTCTTGGTTATAGGTGGCCATTTTTATAATTGTGTGAAAGATTTTTATTAATTTTCAATGAGAAATACAAGTGCTGAATAAACAGAAATTCTGATATAGCCCAGTTTTCGCATTCTCTCCCCCACAAAACAAATCTAGAAAGTTTTCCGGGAAATTAAAAGTAGTTGGTAGAAATGCAATCTGAACACAGTTACAGCTTGATCTTAGTGACTGGCATTAAATGAGGACATACGATGTCCTTGCCTGTGTTAGCTGAAGCGCCTTTATTCCCAGGCTGTGCTAAGCGACAGTCGTGTGTCCTTTGATTTTGTGTGGCCTGCTGATGCTTAGTCTTTATGTGTCAACACAATTGGTTAGGTCAGCACCTTCTCTTGTACCGAGTCGCACTCCAGGCATGTCTTCTTGAAGAGTAGTACATATTTCAAATGATAATGTGAAAATTCAATTTCTGCAGAGATTAAAAATGAGTAATACATCTATACAGTTATTTAATGTTTTTATAAGTGCCTTTAAAAAACTTCAATAATTAACTAAAGTGAACTTCAGTAGGGTTTGGTAGGAATGAAGCTACAGATGATTAATCTATTGCCTTAAACAAATATGGCACCGGAAGTATAGGTTCTAATGTCAGAATACAGAGAACACAGTCTGCGCTGTTCGTTATGATGTTGTGTGTACATTTAAGATGCCATGAAACTCTTTTAATTGCTACCCTTATGTTAGAAGTTTTGTTTGTCTTAGCTACTGAAATGTCACTTCAACAAAACCAAAAGAATTTTTAAAAATCCACATGCTTAAAAAGCAGAAAATAGCAAAATGTGGGAAAGAAGTCATCTTTGCAAAGAAAGGTCAGCAGAAACATATGGATCCCAAGTGAAATTAAAATAAGGTTTCTGTACAGATTAGATACGGTGGCAGTTAACGGTACCACAGGCCAGACAGAAGGTTCCCAAGGCCCCAGGCTGCTTTCTTGCTTCTGTTCGGCTGAAGACTTTATCCAACATTATTTTGGTGATAACACTTGTTATACATCCTCTGGATCCTCAGATGCTAAATCATTCTGTAGTAGACTTCATCCAGGAAACCTAAAGGCCAGCCATATTTCATCATTTCTTAAGTCTCAGTGATTATAAAACAGCCATCTGTACATGTCTGGAAGCATATTTTTATTTGGGTTATTATTTGATAATGTACAGACAATCCAGTCTTCAATCATGCAATGTGTCTATTTAAAAAAAAAGTTCATAAGAAGTTTTATATTGTTGTCTTTAAATTCTTTTATTTGGTTGAAATACTGCATCCATATTAAATAGGAAGAGAATAAGTAGTTACACACAGTGATAGTGCACATGTTGAAAATATGTGTATATTATCTTACTGAATTGTTTATTAAGCAATGAGCATTATTGCATAAGCTTAGATTTAGAGGTGCTACATGTGCATTCTGTATGGAAAGTTCTGTGCGCTCTGAGAATTCCATTTTAAGTATTCCCTTTTATCCTGGATTAATGTTAAAATATTATCTATCATTTTGTATCTATTAGAGGCTTTTACCACCAACCAGATTCAAACTGTGGAGAGAATGATTTAAGTGTCAAAGCTTTGAAATTCAACCATAGCCAACAATTCTTCTTAAGTTACAGATATTTGAGGCCACCTGGTCAAAACTATTTGACTGTAAGCCATGTGCAACATGTGTCTGGCATTCTGCTATTTGGTATTAGATATTTATTCTTTGGGTTTAAGGCAAATATGAAAATACTGTAGGTCAGTTTAGGGATGAGCAGAAAAAATCTAACATATTAAGTATTTGTATAATGCATATATAGGTGTGAGTGTATTTTTAGTAGATTCTTTTCTATTCATGTAGAAAGCTTGTAGAGCTTGCTTGTCCAGAAAAGTAAATACAAGAATGAACCTGTAATGGAAGCAAGGGAGAGGAGCTGAGGAGGAGCAGGGTAGAAATGAGAAGCTGAGTTGGTAATGAGCAGATATTCCTGTTCAGGGGTGCACTTTTAAAGTCAGGTTATCAGCAGTAAGCAGTTGGCAAACATTCAGATAAAATAACTTAGTGGAGAGGTAATGTATAAAAGATGGGATAGGAGCCCGTTAAGTAGACTAAAGTTATTTTTAGTGTAGGCTAAAAATAATTCTAGAAGCAGAGGGCTGGGTAGAGTCCTGCCTGCTAAAGCTGTGCCTTCTGATGGAGTGATGTGACAAATGGCTTGGGATGACGCGGTGGGAAGAAAAGTACACATGGCATGAACACATTTTGTAGTCAGGGGTGAGAACAATTAGAATCAGGACACAGAATTTATACTATTATTTTATGACGGTCACACAGCATTTGACATGAGAAAGTGCAGGAAACCTATCCACAACACTAAAGACAGAATATTCAGCCAAGGGCCTGGATCCTACAGCAATATCCTACATGAGTCCAGATGAAGACCTAGACATGACAGTGCCTCCCATGAGTCCAACTGGAGGTCTAGAGCCCACTAGAAGGACTCACGCCAGTCTCTTTTACGGATCTGTGCTGCATTAAATTTATCTTCCTGATCATAGTGTACAAGAGTTCCTTTCTCGTGACAAGCTGGCCAGAATTTGATACTTTTTTTTTTACTATAGACATTATACCTACGGTGAGACAGTATCTCATTGTAGTTTTGATTTGCATTTTCCTGTTAGATAATGATATTGAGCATTTGTTCATATATTTATTGGTCATTTGTATTACTTTTTTGGGAAGGATCTATTCAGACTGTCTTCCCATTACTTCTTGACTTCTTTATATTATTTAAAAATTTTAATTCTTTATATATTCTGGTTACTATCCTTCCATCAGATGAATAAGTGGAAATATTTTATCCCACTCCATAGGTTATTTCTTACAGCCATAAAATCATTGCCTGATATCTTGAAGTGATTCTTCAATTACTTCATCTAGTAGTTTCAGTTTTGGTTCATATGTTAAGAGTTCTGGTCCATTTTGAGTTCATTTTTTTACACAGGGTGATCAAGAGGTGTCAATTTCCAACATTCTGCACATAGTTATTCACTTTCTTCTGCATGGTTTGTTTTAACAATGGCTGTTTTATCTCCAGTGTATATCTTTGATATCTTTGTTAAGAATAAGCTGAACAGTTTGTGAATTTACTTCTAGGTTCTCAATTTCATTGGCCTGTGTATCCATTTTTCTATCAATACCAAAGTGTTCTTGTTACTATGTCTCTATAGTATATTTTGAAATTAGGTACGGTGAGGCTTCCCCTTTGTGCTTTTTGCTCAGGATTGCTTTGGCATGTTTATGCTTTTTGTATTTCCATGTTAATTTTAGGATTGTTTTCTCTAGTTCTGTGAAGAATGTTACTGGTAAATTAATTATTGGTGTATAGAAAGGTTGCTGATTTTTGTATAATAATTTTGTATGTGCTACTGTATGGAGTTCATCTGTAATAGATATCATCCAAAAATAGTGATCATTTGACTTTTTCTTTCCTATTTGTGAGTCTTCCATTTCTTTCTCTTGTCTAAATGCTGTCGCTAGAATTTCTAGTACTATACTGAATAATAGCAGTGAGAGTGGACACCATTTTCTTGTTCCTGATCTTAGAAGATCAGGCTTTATATTTTGCCCATCTGATATGACATTAGTTGTAGGTTTGTCATATAGTACCTTTATTATGCTGAGATGTGATATTTTTAAGCTTAATTGGTAAAAAAGGGTTTTTTTTGCAATTAAAAGATGTTAAATTTTAGCATCCAAAAAAACCAGAATATGTAGAAATCAATCTAACAAAAGAATTAAAGGATCTATACATTTAAAATTACAGTACTCTGAAAAAGGACATAGAGGAGGATATCAGAAAATGGGAAGATATCTTTTGGATTGGATAGGGAGAACAAACAGTGAAAATGGCCTACTTCCAAAATTCTTACACAGATGTAATGCACTCTGAATCAAAATACCTTTAACATATCTTACAGAACTAGCCAAAGCATTCTTAAAATTCATCTGGAAGCAGAAGAGACTTAGACTAGCAAAGGCAATCGTGGACAACAAAGGCAAGGTAGGAGGCATCACAGTCCCTGACTTGAAATTATACTACAAACCTTCTGTGATAAAATCATCATGGCACTGGGGGAAAAAAAACAGACCTGAGATCCAGTGGGACAGATGAACAGTTGTAGAAACAACTACAAACAGACCTAGCCACCTTATCTTTGACAAAAGTGCCAAACATGTTCACCAGAAGAAAGATAGTATCTTTAATAAATGGTACTGGAAAAACTAGCTCTCTACAAGCCAAAGACTAAAACTTGACTCATGTGTATCACTATGAACTAAACTAAAGTCAAAATAGATGAAAGATCTAAACATTAAAAGAGAACCACTAAAGCTATTGGAAGAGAAAATAAGTAGAAATCTTGAAGACATAGAGGTAGGCAGAGAGTTCCTGAACAAAACCCAAATGACATGGGAAACACTTCAAAGAATCAACAACTGGGATCTCATTTTACTAAAGAACTTTTGCAAATCAAAAGAAATCACCAACAGAGTGAAAACACAACCTACAGAGTAGGAAACATGTTTAGCCAATTGTCCCTCAGGCAAAGGACTTATATCTAGAACAAATAAAGAACTGAAAAAAAAAAATCAGACCTCTCAAATTCAAAGACCCAATCCAAAAATGGGCATCTGAGATGAATATATACTTCTCAGATGAAGAAATGAAAATGGCAAATAAATACATAAAAAATATTTAACATCACAGGTCATTCAAGAAACACAAATGAAAACAACATTGAGATTTCATCTCACTCTGGAAAGAATGGCTACTGTAAAGAAATCAACCAGTAACAAATTGCTGGAGGGACAGAGAGGGGAAAGGAACACCTGTTGGAGTGTAGCCTGATGCAACCACTGTGGAAATCAGTGTGGAGATTCTTCAAAACATTAGAATTAGAGGTCCCATTCCACCAGCTATTCCCCTTCTGGGTATCGTCCCAGAAGAACTGAAAACATCATACCACAGTGATATATATGCACCCATGTTTATAGCAGCACAATTTGTAATAGCTAACTCTAGGAAAAAAACCAAATGCTCTTCCACTTGGGAATGGATTGAAAAGATGTGATATATTTATACAATGGAGTACTGCTCAACCATAAAGAATGATAAACTGGAAATTTTGTAGGTAAATAAAAGCAATTTGAGACCATATTCGTAAGTGAAATAAATCAGATTCACATGTGTAAACATTGTATTGTACCTCTAAGTGTGAGACGCTGAGAGCATAAGATCCACAGTGTACAATAGATTTTGTGAAATGCAAAGAAACTGTTCAAGAGGAAAGAGAAACTAGGATGGGGGAGAGGAGAAAAGAAAGAAGGGAAAAGGAAAATAAATAAATATACATATTTATATATACATACACACACATAATAGCTGATACAGTTATACTGCTAACTGCTATTAGTTCATTGAAAAGTTCATGTTTATATTAATTTTTCATGCCTATATCTTATAATGTGAGCAACTACTTTGAAAATAACAATATACAATGTACTAAGCACTGTTACTCTCCCATGATCTTGTTTTGAAATTTTGTTTTTATCATTTTTTTCCCTTAAAAGAAAAAGATGTTAAATTTTATAAAGTGCTTTTTTATGTATCTCTTAAATTATCATACAATGCTTAACCTTCTATTTATGTCATACCTTATGTTTATTGATTTGTATATGCTGAATCATTCTTGTATCTCTAGAATGGTGTTTCAGGACCATGGGGGTCAGAATGCTATGGTTTGTTTCTAGATGTCCCGCCAACACCTCATGTGGTCATAGTGCGTTTTCAGAGATGGCTGAATCTAGCATGTGTGATTGATTTGAAGTTCAATGCTGGGATTAAGAGTGGGTGATTGCTGGATCCGTTGGCTAATTGGATAGGCACCACCCTATTCCTGGTAGACTGGATATGGTACAAGGGACAAAAAGAAGGCTTGTCACTCTCTCGTGCTTGCTGTCTTACTCTGCCATGAGTGGTTACACCACTGCCATGGGCCACCCTACCTTGGGGCCAGCCAAGCATGAGCTAAATTGTGAGCTAAACAAACATTTCCACCTTTAACTTTGGGCACTGGGTGATTTGTCTCAGCATCAAGAAGTAACTAAGACATGGTGTATGACATTTTTGATGTCTTATTGAGGATTTTTACAACCATGTTTACCAAGCATATTGTTACATATTTTTTCTTTTTATGCTGTCTTTGTCAGGTTTTGGTCACTTGGTAATGCTAGCTCATTGTATGAGTATGACAGGTTCCTTCTCTTTCATTTGGGATAGTTTCCATGAAGCATTAGTGTTAGTTCTTCATTAAAAGTGTGGTAAAGTTCAGCAGTAAAGTCACCCTATCCTGGGCTTTGCTTTGTTTGGAGACTTTTTATTAATGATTAAATTTCATTACTTACTATTGTCTACTCATATTTTTTATGTCCTTTTGGTTGAATTGTGTGGTACAGAAATTTGTTCATGTCTTCTAGATTTCTTAATTTGTTTATATATATATACATACATATATATTATATGTATACAAACATACATGTTATATATACATTCATATATAATATATATGTATATACAATATATGTATGCATATATATTATATACATTATGTTATATATATTTATGTATATTTATTTGTATATTTACATATTTATGTGTGTATGTATTCCTTAATGATCCTTGGAATTTCTGTAGTAATGGTGTAGTGTTTCCTTTTTCATCTTTAATTTTACTTATTTGGGTTCTCTTTCTTATTTCTATAGCTAAAAGTTTATCAATTTTGCTTATCTTTTCAAAAGATTACCTCTGTCTCACTGATGCTTTATACTCTTACATTCTACTTATTTCTGTTTTGATTTTTATTATTATTTTCATTATTCTAATTTTGCATTTGGTTTGTTTTTGCTTTTCTAAGTCTTTGAAATGCATCATTAGATTTTAATTTATTCATATATTTTTGGCACATATTATTTAAAATTTTCTTCTTAGTACTATTTTTGCTGTAGCATCTTGCAGATTTCAGTCTATTGTATTTGTATTTCATTTGTTTCAAGGAATATTTAAATTTCATTTTTACCCCTTCAGTGACCCACTCTTGGTTCAAAAGTGTGTTGTGCATTTCTGTTTGTAAGATTTCTAGTTTCTCTTACTGTTGACTTCTAATTTTTATTCCATTGTGGTCAGAAAAGATACAGGATATGATTTCAATATTTTGAATTTGTTTAGACTTGTTTTATGGCCTGATATATGGTTTATTCTATGGAAAGTTCCATTTTCTGATAAAAATGTTCATTCTGCAGCTGTTGAATGGAGTTTTCCGTAAAAGTCTGTTAAGTCTATTTGATGTGTAATATCATTTGCCTCTGATATTTCTTTGTTGATATTTTTGGGGTGTCTGAATGATCTATCCATTGGTAAGAGTAGGATTTCTCACTATTATTATGCTGAAGCCGGTCTTTCCACTTAAATCTAATAGCATTTGTTTTCATCAATTTATTCTTCAGACATTGGGTGGACCTAGATTTATATTTGTTATAACTTGATAAATTGATTTCTTAGCCAGTATAAAGTGACACTCCTTGTCTCTTTTTACTGCTTTTGTCTTAGAGTCAGTTTGGTCACGTATAGGTATAACCACTCCTGTTTGATTTAGGGTTCCATTAGCTAGAATCTAATTTCCCTTTGGTTTGCTTTCAGTATATATATATTTACTGGTGAAGTGTCTCACAGCCAGCACATTTTTTAATCCACTCAGCTAGACTGTATCTTTTAATTGGAAAATTAAGACTATTTACAATTGTAGTTGCTATTAAAAGATCATTTTAAAAGTTTTTTTTCTAGTTGTTTCCACAACTCTGTGTTGAATTCTTCCTGTGATTCATCTTTGTGGTTTGACTGTGCCCTTCACTTATTTATAACGCCTTATTGTTTTCTATTTCTCTTTGTTATATATAATTTGCTAGTGTGACTTATGCTTGCACGTGATTTCATGATAGTAGTTATCTTTCTTCCAGTGCCATATGTAGGACTGCCTTAAGCATCTCTTCTAAGGCTTGTGTGTGATCACCAATTTCCTTGGTTTTGTTTATTTTTAAAGGTCTATATTTCTCCTTCATTTAAAGGTAACCTGCTTACAGTAATTCTGGTTGGCCATTATTTTCTTTCAGGACTTGAAATACATAATTCCATATCCTTCTGGAATGTAGGGTTCTGAATGAGACATCCTCTGTGCCCTTAAATGTGACAGTGTCATTTTTTCTTTCAGATTTTAAAACTCTTTCTTTGTCTTGTACTTTTGGTAGTTTAAAATAAAATGTCAGGGTGAGGATCTTTCTGGTCAAGTCTATTTGAGGTTCTACTTGTATGTCTATGTCTTTCCTAAGATTAAAAGTGTTCTGATATTATTTCAAAGAGTTTTTCATGTCCTAATCATTATTTCTTCCCTTTCAGATATATTGATGATGCACATATCATCATTACATGTGTCCTGAAGATATTGACTGTTTTCTTAATTTTTGCTTCTTTTCTGTCTGAACATAGTATTCAAAGCAAGAAAACAAACAAACAAACAAACAAACAAAAAAGTGTGTTGGTCCAGTATTCTCTCTAGTTTTGGTCTAGAATATCATTGAATCTTGAGCCTGTCAGATAGGCACTTATATTGCTAAGCTATAGTCCTGGTCCAACCCAACTGAATTTTAATTTTGCCTTATGTAGCTCATTTCCAAGATTTCTGATTGGTTCTTTTTCAAAGTCTCTATTGCTGAATTCCTCACCTTTACTGTGCATTGTCTCCCTAATTTCATTTATCTCTTTATGTGTATTTTCTTTGATGTCACTGAAAATTTTTAAATCATTCTTTTGGATTTTTATGTGGCATTTCAACCACTGTGGTATCTTAAAATTAGTAACTAGACAGTTTTGATTTTTAGGAGGTATCATATTATCTTGTTTAAAAATCTTTCCTGTAAGCCACGGCCACTCCAGGGCGGGGAAATAAGAAGCAAGGGTGTTTCCTGAGATCTGCGCCATGTTGGAACTTAGGGCACTGAGCCAACCAGCAACCAGCCTGCTGCCTATCAAACATACCACACATACCCCCACCCCATTAACAATTGGGATCCAGGGATCTGGGTATCTCTTTGGAGGTGACCATATTTGGCACAGCAAGTGGGGGGAGTTTCCTTCTACTATCTCTGAATGCAGATATTTTTATCGCCGTTTTGCTTTGTCCTGATTAATGGTGTTACTCTATTCAATACTCTGTGTTGATGTGTTTTATAATGTTGTGTATTTCTTTTGATTTTGCTGTACCCAGTAGAACAACTATTGTGAAGACAACGAGATATACAATGTTGCCTATTACTGCTGTCCCGGTGACCTGCTGTGATGTTCTGTGCCAATTTCACCACACTGTCTCAATTGGCTTTATCCTATCCTGTTTTGTTATATGTTACTACCTCCAAGTTATTAAAAATTAAATAAAAATAAAACAAGAGAACATGAGAAAATAAGGTAACAAAATACCTCCAAAAACTCCCAACTCCACCAAAGCTGATCCATGTGACATGAGTGACAAGAAACTCAAAAACAAAACAACAGAATTATATAAGGTGATTAAAAAGGAAGTAACAACAACAAAACAGATCAATAAGGTACTGAGAAAGCTGAAACATAATATAACTAAACAGATAATGTACTTAAAAAGCAAAAAGAGGAAAAGAAAATGCTCTAAAGGATATAACTGCATGGATGTTTAAGTGTGTGGGATTGATAACCATATTACCAGGTTTCTGTTGGATCGTTGAACAGAACTGTTTGCAGCCTCACTGTTTTTTCATTTTGTATGCCTTAATTTTGAAACATGAACAACTATTTCTAAGAAGACAATATGTAATTTATCAACTAGTGATTTCTTTATGTTTTTATTGAAATTCTGTATTATTTCTACCCTTTTTTCTGAATTGATTTTTTTCTCTTTAAATAAATTTTTTAAAATAATTTTATTTAAAGAGAACAAAACAAAACAAAACAGAATAAAGGGTAGCAACAATACAGTATCCCAAGGAAAAAAGGAAAAGAACAACAACAAAAAAACCTAAAAAAATTATTGCTTGACAAATTACATACTGACTTCTTAGAAATAGTTGTTCAATTTACAAAGTTAAAACATGTAAAGTAGACATTCAAACAGTGAGACTGTTAACAGTTCTGCTCCACAATCTGACAAAAACAGCAATATGGTCATCCATCTTACCCATGCAAATATACATGCAATTATATCAAAAGGATAGAATTAAACACAACAAAACAGAGCAAAGTGGACAACAAGAAAGCAATGTAAGCAAAATTTCAAAACTAGACAATTGGTGATATTCACTCTCTATCATATTAACTCTTAGTTTTCTTCCAAATAGTTGTCCATATTGTCACATACAGGGAATTCACATGAAACAACCTTGTATGGAATTGATCTGAGCAGGACGAGGAGGGCATTTCAAGTCTTCAAGACCAGACATTAGGGAAGCCAAGAATGGCTGTCATAGTGTCTCTCATTCTTCTCAAAACAGCTGTCCATACCTTAATATGTGTTGAACTTAAACAGGGCAAAGCAAGCTAAGATCA
>PVJX010008546.1:0-64418 GCA_004027295.1 Dolichotis patagonum
TGAAAAAACTAAAATAAAGTAACAATAATTGGTAACATATTGGTCAAGTCCCTGAATTCTTTTTTCTTCTCTTTTTTCTTTTTTTTCAGTACCAGGGATTGAACTCATGACCTCATGATTGCCAGGTAGGTGCTTATGCTACTGAGAAAAATCCCCAGCCTGAGCCTCTGAAATAGTAACAGAAATCCAAGAATATTAAAATAGACACAAGATAGACGTTACTGAAGAGAAAAGCAATTTTCAGATGTAGAGGAATGGGTGGTAAATAAAAACAGTTCATAGGTCACATTGATTTCACATTAAATTCTGTTAGGTTCAATTTTGTTGATTATTGTCAGACATCAAAAGACTCATATTTACCAGTTTTGAACATTTGTCAGATATGTTGGTTTCTTAGCAGGTCATTATATCCCCATAGATTAAAAAAAGCTATCTCAATGAAAACATGAAATAATGCTTGTGGTTGTCAACAGAGAAGCATCCACATGTAAGGAAAATCATTCTTTGGCTTAAGCTAAAGTCTTTATCATCATCTAAAAAGTGTATCCTTTGTCTATATTCATATGTTTAGCTCATGCTAGCTAATTAATATATGTGAAAAACTTATCAGTCTCATTTCTTGTCCTGTCAGCTAACTAATGAATCAATGTTATTAGTTACAAGTGAAGTAAGCAAAAGTGAAATCATGCACACATCTGAAGAAAATGGTCTTACTTCTCATTTGGAGGTAACTTTGTATTATTTGCTATCTTTTATTATGTATATACAGTTAAAGAATAGATTTTTGAAAATTTAGAATCAAAATAGGTTTACACTGTGTATCTTCCAGTTATAAACAAATTTAAACTAAATCTACTAAGTTGTATGACAATTAAGGCCATTGCTGCACCCCAAATCTATTTCATCCACCAGACATGGGTCGTCCAAATCCCTGAGACCCTTCTATTGGTAAGAAAGAGCTCTGTAATAAGTCTTAAAATTACACTGGCTTTTGTGGGTACATTACAAATGGTGGCCCACCCTTCTATTTCCTTGCACCATTGCACCATTTTTGTGTGACTTAAATTTACACTGAATTTTGAAAAACATTAAGTACAAACAGCAACTCAGTATCTCTATTTACTATCTAATTTTAGTTGTAATCCCTCAATAACCCCCAAATTTTAAAATCACAAGCTACACAAAAATGGACATTTCACAGGAAGAAAATATTCAAATGGGTAGAGGGCCAAGTGGAGGAGAAAAGAAAGAGGGGAAGAGAAAAAGTAAGAAAAGAAAAAAAAATGAAACAAGAAAGAGAAAATAGAAACAAAGATCTTTTAAATAAGAAGGGGGAGAGGTGCTGTAATAGTTAATATGCTGTGTCAATTTGAGAAGTCTAGAACCTTAACTAGGTGACGCAGCAGTTCTACATCCTGGGGAGTAAAGACCATGCCATAAGGTAACTGTTAACACTCTAGGATGTTGCAATGGTTGATTCATTGGGTCAATTTGAGAAGTTTAGAAGTTTAACTGAGAGACTCATCAGGGTGCCATGCTCCTCATTTTTGTACATATCCTGAGCAAGTGCAAAAGGATAACATGGAGATGATGTGAATGCTACACTCACCCGAAGGCAGGTAGCCTGATTACAATATAAGGGAGGAAAAGGGACTTGCTCTCTCCCAGTCTTGTTTTTATTGTTCATGCTGTTTGCCACTGGCATCCACCCTGCCTTGGAGCCAGTTACTTATGGACTGAACACTCAACCAACTGTTAGCTAAATAAACCTTCCTTCCTTTAAATTTAGCTGTTGAATATATTATCTTAGCCATGAGGGTAAAGTGCCAAAAACAGAATTTGCTGCCAGAAGTGAGAACATTACTGTGACTATGCATGACCATGTAGTTCAAAAGCCTTGGGAAACAGCTTGTGGGAAGAGTTTGGGGAAGTTCTGACATGTGATCTGAAAAGGTAAAGCTGGAATGCCTTAGGGTGTTCTATTGAGGAGATTCTGGTCAGAGCTCAGAATAACATAAGGCTGACAGAAACACTACCAGTACACATCAGATTCAGGAAGATTCTTCTGGGAAGGACAGTATTGGCTGGTGTACTTATGATGATGGATGTATGGATTGGCAGAAAGTTTGTCTGCATTTTTCTCACGTCCAAAGACTGCCTGAGATCAAGATAAAGAGTGGTAAACTATCTGGCAGAAGAAACCTCAATAGAGTTGAATATTGAGGCTGAGGCATGGCTATTGTTAAGAATTTTTAACCAGATTTATATTGTAAATGAAGAGCACAGGCCCAGCAGAGTGATTTAAAATGTTTGAGGTTGGCCAGAAAGGAAGGTCCAGTAAAGATGTGGACTACAAAGACAGAACTGAGAGATCTCAATTACTGAGACATAACAGAAGAATATAAAAAATAGCCTGAGGGCATCACAAGAAGCAGAAGTCTCCAACCTTTGTAGCCACAGAACTGCAGTAATGAAAGGCTTTGCTTTGTGGAAAAAGAGGCAGGCCACCATGCTTCAGAATGGTTCTTACCATACCGTGTTCCAAAATGGTAGCAGCTGCACCATATTCAAGAGTGGTAGCAGATAGAAAATTTATTCCTCAAAATTAGATTCAAAGTGCCGAGTGATCCAAGCACTCAATCCCGAAAGCTAAGAGAGAAGAAAGCCTGGCTACTGCTCCAACTGGCATCAGACCTTCACATCATCCATGTGGTGCTTGTTTCAAGTATAATGTAGGAGTTGTGGGGTTAAGAATGTTTCCACCTATTCTTCAGAAGGCATAGGAAGCCAGGCAGTGTGTCCTAAGAGGGCAATATATGAATTTGAGGGTGAAGACAAAGATGAAATGGAGACCCCAGAATTTTGGAAAAGACAGAACTGTGAATTGCCTAAGGAAAACTGCCAGCAGGGAATAAAATGGGCCTAAGAGAGAAGTTGTGAGTGATACTACCACCAGAAGTGTCATAGGGTCAGAAACACACAAACATTTGGGAGGTCATGACTTGCCACAGATTGCTTTGGATGCTGTACATAGAACTATGGCACTTACTGTTTACCCTTCTGGATTTTGTAGTTGCTTTGGTCCCAATCCTTTGTATATCACTGTTTGTGACTGGTATAATTAAAACGTTTATCTTGTGCCATTGAATGTTGGACATATTTGTTATGGTTTGTGTCTGGTTGGCCCCACACAGCCTCATGCAGTCATGAGTGCAGGCTTCTACAATTTGTGATTGATTAATGGTCCAAAGCTGGGATTATGGGTGTGAATGCTAACTCCACCCTAGTGTGGGTAACACATACAATATAAGGGATACATACAAAATAATCTTTTCTCTGTGTTCCTCCCTTTTTGCTCTTGTTGCTTTTTGTATCTTCCTTAACCATGAACTGTCACCCTCTGTTATGAGCCATGCTACCTTGGAACCAACAGACCACAGACTAAAACCTGCACAAATGATGAGCTAAATAAACTTTTCCTTCCCCAATTTGGGGCATCAGATATTTTGTCTCAGCAGCAAAACAAAAGTAACCTAGACAGTGTTTAAGTTTTCATTTGTTTGGGGGATTCCAGATAATAATCTACTTTACATATCAGGGAATTGTGACTTGGACTTTCCAACAATGCTAAAAGCGTCAGCACCATAGTAACTCTTAGAGATGGACTAAATACTATATGCATAAAGGGATGTATATGAGTCTTTGGGGTCCAGGGATGAAATGTCAAGGTATAATGTAATACAATGTTGATTTAATTCATATTTGTCCTTAAGGACTGTTAAAACTTTGTTAAGAAGGTTAAGTTCTCAAATGATAAGATTAAGCTTGTATTTGTACCTGGAAGCTGGTTTAAAGAGATGTATCTAGTCCTCAAATTAAGAAGGGATGGATGTTAATAGTTGATAAATGTGTAAACTTCAGAAGTCTAGAAGCTTAACTAACTGAGCAGATCTACATCCTAGACTGTAGAGAAAATGTCTTAAAATAGCTGTTTACACTCTAGGATGTTTTAATGGCTGATTCTTTGGGTCAAATTGAGAAGTTAAGAGTGACTCCTCAGGGTACCATCCCTTTGCAAACATCCTTAGCCTGTGCAAGAAGAGAGCATGGAGATCAGAGGAGTGCTGCACCCACCCCAGGGAAGTTGGCCTGATTACAATTTAAGGAAGGAAAAGAGGCTTGCTCTGCTCCTTCTTTACTCTTGCGTTTGCTTTCTTCTGCTGTCAAGAACTTTGTTCCTTTTCCAAGCCATCCTGCTAGCTGATTATAGACTGAAACCTCTGCTGAGATAAATAAACCTTTCCTCCTTTAAAATTGGGTGTTGGGTATTTTATCCCAACAGTGAAAGAAAAGAAACTAAGATGAGGCAGAAGGGAAGGAAAGAGAGTGGAATAAGGAAAAGGAAAATAAGAATTGGGGTGTATCATGTATGGGTACGAGTTTCATATGATGAATGTAATCATTATGTATATCTAAATTGTACTAATATCCTTAATTGATGATAAAAATGGATATCTCAGATAAAGCACCAAAATTCAGTATATTCAAATAAATTCAATATAATTCTCTGTAGAATAACTAGTTGAAGTTGAAGTTTAACTTAGCTTAACTGAAAAACATTTTCTTAAAAATTTGAAATCTTTCCTAAAAGTGTAACTCTGACTGTGATCATATATACTTAAAATTTTAGGGATGTTGCTGTTTGTAGTTTGGGGTTTGCAAGGAGAACAAGACAACACAGGACACATAATTTATAGTGTTTTTTATAATGGTCCCCCAAGGAATCAAATACAAAGAAAGTTCAGGAAATCTATCCACACATTAAAGACCTAAAGAATCCAGACAAGAATCTGGATTCTACAACAATGTCCTGCATGAGGTCAGCTGAAGACTAACAGCCCATGACAATGCCTCCCACGAATCCAGCTGGAGGTCTAGAGTCCACAAGAGTATCAAGAAGCCAGTGTGACAAGCTTCTCCTGGAGACTGAGCAGCACACCATCTTCCCCTCTGAAGCCAGGAACCAATGCTTAATGTAAGAATCAGAGCTTCCCAAAAGTGAGCTATAGCCATTCTCACTCATAACAAGGTCCCAAGCTCCTTTTACAATGAGAAAAGCCAAGTTCACATCAGCAAAAAAGTTCAACAAGCTCCTCCAGGAGAACAAATGGCAACAGGAGAGTCAATGACATAATGGAGAAACAACAACACTATGGAGAACCAAAAACACTGAACTCTTCCTCCTCCTCCTTTTTATCTTGGCAACAATCCTTAGGTGGGCCACACTGATTCAGTTCAGCTGATATTATATGTTGATATTATATGTGGAGATATCTCTCCACTACACTGCTGCATTGCTTTTGCTCACATAGATTATTCTAAACATTGAATAGAGTTAGCTTTTGAACAGGCTTTGGAGTCACTCTTTCTCTGAGTCATGTTTAAACCTAACTATCCAATTAATAAGCTGTAGCAGATGGTCTGAATACCAAATATGCCCCAGCCAAAAGAAAAATGGACCATTTTTAGTCATGAGTAATGTGAGATGCAATATTCTGCCCTTATGTGGGTAAGAAAGTCTCAATATCATTCAGTTTTTACAAACTTCACTAGTGTAACATGACCCTGAGTTTTCTCATCAATTTATTTCCATCCTTTGAGAATATACTCATGAAGGAATCCAGTATACTGTCACTTCTCTCTGGGCAACCTGATTTACTTAGCACCATGTCATAGACATAATGGAACTGTAAGATGTTTTGTAGAGTATCCAAATAGTCCAGCAATCACTGGACTATATATTATGAGAGAAGAAATGAGAGATAGCACATTCCTGAGGAAGGCTATATGTACACTGTTAAATGTTCCCATGTGTTACCGATGTTACCAGTAACTGATTTTAGCATTGTCATTTTCAGCTCAAAAACTTGACTGAAGCTGAAATTTCAGTTTTCTCTATAGTTCTTCGAATTGGCCATGAAGATTTTGTCTGCTTTGCCAATGCTCTAGTTAAAATACATTAGGTTTGCTGATCTCTGAGGTCCATAGGGTTGCGAGTCTGTGCTGAGTGGCCTGCAGTTATCCCGAAACCCTCAAAAATGCATGCAGGGATTGGGAGCCTATGCTTAGCAACCCACAGTCATCCTAGAACCATTGGTGAGGACTGTGAGGATTAGGAGTTCACACCCAGTGACCTGCAGTCATTCAGGAAATCTTGATGACTCCTGGGGATGAGGAACCTGCACCCAGCAACCTATCTATACCCAGGAACCATCTTTGATGTCATAAGGGATGGGAGATTGCACCCAGCAACCTGCTCACACCCAGGAACCATTTCTGAAGACCCTAGGGACTGGGATTCTATGCCCAATGACCAACTCACAACCAGGAGCCCTCTTTAAGGCCCAAGGGGACAAGGATTATGCTCCTAGAGAACCAAAGTCATCTGGGAACCCTCAGTGAGGCCCATGGGTTCTGTACCTAGACACAAGCCCACACCAAGGAAACATCTCTGAGGCCAGCAGGGACCAAGGGTCTGCACCTAGTATCTCACAGTCCTCTGGGAGTACTCAGTGAGGCTGGTGAAGGCTAAGGAGCTGCACCCCATGGCCCACACACAACCAGAGACTATCAGTGAGGCCCATGATGAGCAGGGGTCTGCACCTAGAGACCTGAAGACATCAGCAACATTCAGAGAGGCCTGATGCTGGACTGACTGCAAGTGCAGGAAGCAAATAGGCTGATCTGGAGGAGCACAGGAAAATGCCAACATGAAAGAACAAAACACAATCTCAAGGTTTCAAGCCATTTGGATCAAGTAGAGGACACAGACATAGATGAAATTAGAAATCACACACCTGAAATTTCTGCAATGATAGCAACAGAAATAAAGATTCAACTCCAGGGCCAGGGATTTAACTCAGCAGCATAACTGCCTGCCTTGCAAGCATGCAGTTGTGAGTTTGATCCCCAGTACAAAAAAAAAAAAAAAAAAATCAACTCCAGGAAACTGTAAAGAAAACCAGATTAGAAATAATCTCTCAGGTAAAAAACAGAAATGATAAATATAAGGAAAGAATTGGAGTGTAAGTAAAGAAAACATAGATTAAAAAAATAGATGAGTGTAGGAAAGTGATGGAAAATTTGAATGAATAATTCAAAAAATAATTAGAATACATGAAAGTGATTCAAAGAGCTATCTAGGAAACCAAGAAATTCCACTGAAAACTGACAAAATCACATGAATGAAACTGAAGACAGACTCTAAGACCTTGAAGACAGGATTGCAGCTAGTGATCATGGAAGGAAAAATCTTTTAAGAATAACAAGGAATCAGGAAATAACAACTCAACAGCTGCAAGATGGTGCAAAGAGAATTAATATTAGACTGATAGGTGTCGAAAAAGGAGACAACAAAAATGACATAAAAATATTTTCAAAAATAAAAGCAGGAAATTTCTGAATCATGGGAAAAGAAACTGACATACAGATAAGTGAGACACATAATTCTCCAATTAGGCATAAAAAATAAATCTACACCTCAACATATAATAATCAATATCCCAGAAATTCAGCATAACAACAGAATATTAAAAGTTGCTTGAGAAAAGAAACAGATCATCTATAAAAGCAAGCCTATCAGAATTACAGCAGACTTCTCAACACAAACTATTAAGGCAAGAAGAGGGCCGGGGATTTAGCTCAGTGGCATAAGCACCTCCCTGGGAATCACAAGGTCATGAGTTCAATCCCTGGTACAAAAAAAAAAAAAAAAAAAAAGAAAGGCAAGAAGAGCATGGAATGAAATAGTTCAAGTACTGAAAGAAAGCAACTTGCAACCCAGATTGAAGTATCCTTCAAAACTATCTTTCAAAATCATTGGAGAAATAAGGTACTTCCATGACAAAGAACAACATAGGCACTTCATAACCACCCAACCAACTGTACAAAGGCTATCAAATGATAATCTAGAAAGAGATAAAAATAATCACAATTACAAGAACAATGACAGAAAAAAAAAACAACAAGCAGGACAAGCAATTAAACAGAGGGGGAAAGTAGGGAACAATAGAATGATAACATGATAAAGTTAAGCTAATACATATCAAGTATAATCATTAATATAAATAGCATCAATTCACCGATCAAATGAAACAAACCTGCAGAGTGAATCAAGAACAAAATCTATCAATATTCTGTGTACAAGAAACACATTTAACTCAAAAGGAAATTGACAGAATGAAAGTCAAAGGATGGAAAACAATACTTCATGCAACAGGAACAAAAAAAAGCAGGGTAGCTATTCTGTTTGCAGACAATGTGAACTTCAAACCAAGAATGATCAAAAGAGATAAAGAAGATCACTACCTACTTGCTAGGGAAAATTTCAAGAGGAAGAGATATAAAACATAAATATATATGCACCAAATAAGAGGGCATCCAACTATGTAAAACAAATATTAATAGACATGAAAAATCAAATAAGATATAGTACTTTTATAACTGGGGACCTTAACACCCTGTAGTCCCAAGGAGACTGATCAGCTAGACAAAAATTCAGCAAAGAAATAGCAGAACTGAATCAAGTTTGTGGATAAGGAGACTTAGCATACAGATACAAAGAGTTTCACCTGACATCAGAATATACATTCTTCTCAGCTGCATATGAGATGTCCTCTAAAATAGACATCATACACTAACCGATAGATCATGCTTAAAAGTATATGCAAGGAAATTGAAATTATCCAGTGTATATTATCAGACCATTGTGTAATCAAATTGGAAATTAATGACAAAAAGAAACCATAAATGATCTGTAAACATGGAAATTAAACAGCACCATACCAAAAAAACAATGGGTTACAGAAGAAATTAACAAAGAAACTAAACAATATACACAATCAAACAAAATAGCAAATACAACTTACCAGGACATGTGGGATGCAATGAAAGCAGTCCTCAGAAGAAAATTTATAGCAGTGAATTCTCACATCAAGAAAACAGAACAAGCACAAATAAACAATCTAATGCTGTACCTCAAACTTTTAGAAAAAGAAGAAAAAAATCAAGCCTAAGGCCCAAAGAAGGGAGGAAATTCTAAAGATCATAGCAGAAATTAATGCAATTGAGACTAAGAAAACAATATAAAGAATTAATGAATTAAAAAGTTCTTTGAAAGAATAAAAAAATTGATAAATACCTAGCCAACCTTATCAAAAAAGAAAAAACCCTCAAATTCATGCAATAAGAAATGAAAAGAGTAAAATTGCCACAGATTATGTGGAGATGAGAAGATCATCAAAATCTATTTTGAAAATCTTTGTTCTCATAGGTTCAAAAGTTCAGAAGAAATGGACAGATTCTTAGGAAAAATATGGATTACCAAAGCTGAACAAAGAAGATATAAAATTTCTGAATAATCAAATATAAATTAATGAATTTGAAAATGTAATTAAAAACTTATCATTAAAAAGAAGCCCAGTTCCTGATGAATTCACAGCTGAATTGTACAAGAAACACAGAGATGGTTACATGCCAATATATCTCAAACTCTTTAATGAAACTGAAAGGGAAATAATTCTCTCTAATGCTTTCTTGTTTGACACCCTGTATCGTTTTTATTGTTCTGCTTTGTTTTCTTTTTTGGTCTCTTTAAAATAAAATTGTTAAAATAATATATTAGGGTTTCATCAAAGTATAACAAGAAAGATCTATAGTTTTCCTACTCTGTCTTGAAGTGTTTATTAATTGCTCTGAACCAGTAATTACATTTCTGTAAGAAAAATCAATAATGCTAAGTGGCTGTCATAATCTTTAAGGTGCTATTTTTCCTTTAGTCCTTGTAGAGAGATTGCAGCAGCTAGCGTAGCCATCATCTCTTGGTTTTCCATTTGAGTTCTCCTCTGGTAAACAATTTAATAAATAATTGTTATATCAAGCTTGGATAGTAACTTCTTCATCCCCAACCAGTGATGGCCTACTCACTGGAAGTAGTTTTCATCTTCTTCTCTTTTCAGTCTGTTATCTAGGACCATTTGTAGGATGAACTGACTTGGTAATAAAAATTGAGATAGAGGATAATAAAAAGTATATCCCAGAAGGAAAGTGTCTTTTGTGCGAAACTTCAGTGAGAAAATCCAGAGAAGCCAATTTGTAATATGACCACATAGGAGGCTTGATGCCTGAATAGTCTCTTCAGGGTAAAGGGACAGACCGTTCTCTCTACTATCTGAAATAATCATTGACCACAAGTTTCTCCTTGAAGAGGCATGAAATTAGGCAAGGTAGCCCTGTAGGACAGAGTAATGCCCAGTTCAAGGTTCAGTGTATATTAGTTATTAGCAAATGACAAGGAGCATGTAAGCCCTGGAGACAGGGGACTGTAAAGCCCCATTGCTACTACTCACAGTAACTAAGACTAAGAACACCAAGCAAAATGTTGAGGCTGGCAAGAGGGTTTTGAGTTACAGTTAGACAATGCTGAAAAATGTAACAGGATTGACAGGGTAGGTGTTAGGATAACAGAGATTCAGGGAAGATTCTGCAGGTACTGAAATTAAGAATTACATGTAGTCACAAACCAGGGGATCCCTTTGTCTCTGAGTGACAAGATTTACTGGAATGCACATTGTTTATTTGAGACATTGCCAAGATCTTGAAGCCACATTTTGCATGATACATCAAGAGAAAAAAGAAGAGTCTTCTTTGTGCCTATTGAGATTTTAGAAACTCTTTTTTGAGCTGTAAAACCCAGCACTGTGTGAGACCCAGGGGGGCTGGAAGTTGCTATTGGATTGATTTAGAGTGAAACATAGCAGAGACAACTTTGACTTCACAGGAGACCAGAGGGACTCACTGACTTTTCGCAGTTAGTAAAACCAATTTGGGAGGATGAATAGAAGCAGGTAACATTGACTGCCTTTGAAAATAAAGTCAAAAAGAGGAGCTAGATCCAGAAACTTCTGCTGAAACTTGCAAGCTGAAATGCAACTGTGATTCAGATTCCTTTATATAGCTTCTTGGAAATCAGAGACAAGCAGGAAATGTCCCAGAAGAAATTCTAAAGATTCCAGACTAGAAAAACTGCCTTCCTGCATTTTTCTGATATCAACATAGCCAAAGTCACACTGTGTGCTCATTTCACAGTTCTCCAAGAACCACAAGCAGCAGCTTTGTCCAATCAAGCTGAGATTTAGATAGTATTTCAAAGGGAGTGTGCTTCTTCTAAATCAGAGCCATGCCATGTAACGTAAATCCTGATACAACCTGGTATTATATCACGCAGGAGCCGAGAGTCACTGTGGGTCCTCATCACATAATCGATCAGAGGGAAATTTTATCATTCATAATAGCTTCTTTCAAGTCTATCTCTGTTCATTGTTAAGTTGTTCTTCTTTTCTTGAGCCTTCATTTGAATTTAAAGGTGACCATTCAAAGAAATCACCAACAGAGTGAAAAGAAAACCCATGAATTAGGAAAAGATTTTTGCCAAGTGTCACTCTGACAAAGGAATTTTATCTAGAATGTATAAAGAACTGAAACAAAAATCAGGTCTCCCAAATATAAAGCCTCAATGCAAAAATGGGCATCTGAGATGAAAACACAATCCTCAAAGAGAATGGAAAATAAATATATGAAAATTGTTCAACATCATTGGTCATTTGAGAAATGCAAATTAAAAAACACTGTGGGGACTGTTGACCTGTGCAACCACTGTGGAAATCAGAGTGAAGATTCTTCAAAAAACTAGGATTAGAGGTTTCATTCAGCCCGGTTCCCTTTCTGAGTATTTTCCCAGAAGAATTGAAAATATCATACCACAGCGATGTATGTGCACTCATGTTTATGGCTGCACAATTTATAATAGCAAGATTTTGGAAACAATCCAAATACTCATAAACTGAGAAATGGATAAAAATGTAGTATTTGTATACAATGGAGTGTTACTCAGCTACAAAAAAGATAAAAAGATAAATTTGAAGCTTTTATAAAGAAAAGGATGCAATTAGAGACAATAATCATAAGTGGAATAAATTAGGCTCACATGTGCAAATATTGTATTGTCTTGCTGGTTTAGGAAACTGAAAGTCAATAAGATCCAAAAGTTACAATAGATATAGTGAAAGGGAAAGAAAGTGCTCAAAGGGAAACCACATTATTTGATCAGTTTTGCAGGCCTATATCTGGTAACCTGAGCAACTATTTTGAAGATAACCATATGCAATATAAAGGCCATTGTTAAATTCCTATCATCTTGTTTTGAAATCCTGTATTACTATTGGTTTTTTTTTTTGTGGTATTGCTGTTGTTGTTGCCAATTGGCTTTTTTGTTTGTTTTATTGATTGCTTTTTGATGCTTTTTTTCACTTTAAATTAAAAAAAATTAAGCTCCCTAGCCCAAATCCCTGCTTAGAATTCTTAGTATTTTTATGTTTTATTGCAATCAATGCCTCCCTGGCAAGCTTGGGGCTGATATTTCATTTCCTGGTACCAATAAATAAATAAATAAATAAATAAAACAAAAATTTCAAAATACTCAGATTAGAGAGATAATTGACCACTGTCATATACCCTACAATGGTAAAAATTGTAGCAGTTATTAATAATGGAACATTTGTTTTATCTATACTTTTTTAAAGATAAAGTAGTTTGCATGTTATTTCTGTATCGTACTTGCTTCATTATGTGCCTTGGAAACTTGTAGAAAACTTTGTACATAATCGCAATGTAACCATCATATTGCTATAATTTGTATATTTGTGCCTCATTTCTTCATTTCCAATTCCTGTGTTGACATCAAATCTTAAGACATGGTGTTAAGAAATGAGGAATTTGGGGGATTTTTAAGTCATGAGAGCAGGCTCCTCATAAGTAGGATTAGTGCATTTATAAAAGAGAAAGATTTGTACCCTTGCTATTGACTGAAATTGCAACCATCTATGAACTGGGAACAGGGCTTTTATCAAATGACTTATTTACTTATGCCTCAATCTTGAAATGACCAGCTTCTAGAACTGTAAGCAACAAATTTGTGTTGCATTTAAATCACCTGGTTTATAGTATTTTATTATAATAGTTTGAGTAGAATAAGATACACACCTACATAATGGTAAATTACTTGCTCCCAAATTAAATTTTCATAATTATTATGGAAAAACTTTTACTATTATTTTATTATTATCAGATTTTTGAAACAGCATCTCACTACGTGGTTTAGGTTGGCCTTCAGCTCACTATGTAGCCCAGGCTGGCCTTGAACTCATGGCAATCCTCCTGTCTCAGCCTCCTGAGTGTTGGGACTAAAGGTTTACACTAGCATGCCCAGCAGGAAAAATCTTTTATCACCGTGTCTCCATCTGGCTTGTTCTTTCCTTTCAGTGTATGTGTGTGTGCTAGTCTACACATGGCAAGGTTTTCTTGCTTATCAACTATTATTAACTAGATTGTTTGAGTTTATCATGTCTTTATTCAACTTGTGTTGACTGATATATTTAGGTATGAAATGTTTAAAATACCCTGTTGTTAATGACTCTTCAGTTTTTCTCTTTCCTTTCATTACATAAATTATAATATATACAAGTGGCACTGTGCTAGTTCATGAATGCATATTAACAGATTCATCTTGAATGTAAATTTTATAATGTACTATACAATAAACTTTATTTCTTCTATGTTATATACTATACTTTCTTGCCTAAATAATGTGTGAGGTTCTGAATTGTATCCTGCTATCAAAATTGTGACTGATATTATATTTATATGCTGTTATGGATTAGAAACTGGTGGTCAACTTAATGCCAGCAGAATTAAATCACCATGGTGCTGAGTATAGATGTTTCACCTGAGGATAATTGCCAGCATAAATAGAGACATGCAGAAGGAGAAAAAAATATGTTGAGGCGTTGAGGTATTGTGGGTTCTCCTACATGTTGCTGTTTGAGCCACTGGTTCTGGAGAAGCTCTGGTCCTCACATCGAGCCTTGCTTCCTGGCTCCAGAGGGGAAGACGTGTGCCTCTCGATCTCCAGGGTGAACTCGTCCTGCTGGCTTCCTGGCGTGTATTCGACGGTGCTTATTGTCGGAGGAGCTCAGGGCCTCCGTGTCACTGAGGGTGGCTGTGGTGCTTTTCAGTACAGTCCTGGTCTTTATTATAAGCATGACTTCTCAGCTCCAGTGTAGAACCCTCAACCTACCAGCACAGCTCCTTCATCCCACTGGCATAGACTTTCTAGTTTCCACCACTGACCTTTAGGCCTTCCTAGCACGGATCCATAAGACTGGTGTGAGTCCTTGTGGGCTCTAGACCTCCAGATGGACTCGTGGGAGGCATTGTCATGAGCTCTGGGTCTTCATCTGGACTCATACAGGACACTGCTGTGGGATTCAGGCCCTTGGTTGAATATTCTGTCTTTGGTGTTGTGGATAGATTTCCTGCAGTTTCTTGTGTTAACTTGGTGACCATCATAACATAATATTATAAACTCCATGTTCTGATTCTAATCATTTTCTGCACAACCCCTGACTACAACATATGCATTTACTTGTCCTTTTAAAAACCTCAGTTTATAGTGAATTTTATATATATATATAATATAGAGCTTTAATTTTGCTCTTTTAAATGTTTTCTTAGATGATTCATGCTGAAGTTTTTGATATGTTTGTTCTTAGTTCTATGAGATATTTATGTTAAATTTCTGGGTGTTTCAAAGTTTATTATCTTTGCTCATCAATTTTAATATTTCTTCTAGAAAGAAAGGATATATTTTCATTTAAGGATTATTTCTGTAGTATGCTTAAACATTATATGTGCTGTCATTTTATTTTTAAACTTGAATTTTGTTAGAAGCCATTTTTTCATCCTAAACTAATTCATGCTGCCATTTTAGTCACTTACATCATTTTGGGGGGGGGTCCTGGGGATCAAACTCAGGACTTCATGCTTACCAGGCAAGCACTTGAGCCGCTAAGCTAAACCCACAGTCCTTTATATCATTTTGGACATTATGCTGTCTAACACTGGACTTGCCAACATGAGTATGAGTATCCTGAAATTTTGCTACTCTCATATTCTTTTGGATGCCTCCCCATTTTAGATGTATGATGATTGCATACATTTTAATTGTAAGACTAAATTTATTTTATTTTTATTTCTTAGATTTTGGCAGTGCTGTGGATCAAATCCAGGGCCTTGTGGATAGTGGGCATGCACTTTTCCACTGAGCCAAATCCAGCACTCTAACCCTAATGATAACTCTTATTTTACATTTCAGTATTTTCAATGGTCACACCAGCCTTTATGCTAAAAGCTTCCAATCATATTGTCATGGTCTGAGGTTTGTTCATAATAGATTCTTTCACAAGGGTCCCTTAAAACAATTTTTCCTTAAAGTTCATATACATTTATTCATATATGAGGATTGATTTGTCTGGATTTATATATGAGTGTCTTAGCTACTCTTCTCATTGCTGAGACAAAATGCTGGACACCTCAAGTTAAGGGAAGAGGACTTTATTCAGCTCAAAGTTTGTAGAGGTTTCAATCCATAATTGGCTGGATCCAAGGCAGAGTGGCACATGGCAGAGGCAATAGTTCATGTGTGCAAAAGCCAGCAAAGGAGAGAGGGCAAGCCTTTTTCTCTCTCTTATATTGTTTCCAGTCAACTGAGATTAGGGCAGTTCCAATACAATCAGTGGACTGCTCAAGCAATCATCCACCATTAATCTCAGCACATTTAACTCCAGCATTGTACTAAGAATCACTCACAAACTTCAGATTCAGCCACCTCTGAAAACACTCTGTGACCACATTAGGTTTGGGGGGAATATCTAGACACAAACCATTAAAAAAGTAGTTATTCTTCTAGTATCATTTTTTCTCATGTACTTTCTTTAAATGATTTGAATAAAGGTTCTTTTCACATTTATTCTGATATAAAAGTAATAGAGTGACACTTAGAAAGCATCTAATATTCCATCTTTTGGATAATTTGAATTCTCAAGGGATTTTTTTCTGTTTTATTTTCTTTACAATTAAGTTTATATGTACAATTTAGATATCCATAATGATGACAGTCATAGTAGGGAATTTGTACATGTGCATGATATTTTAATTCTTCTTTTTTTCCCATTCTCCTTTCCTCTCTTTAGCCCTTTTCCTTTCCTTATTTACATAAGTCATTGTTTTTTACATCTTATTCTTTTTCCCCTCATTTTATCCTTTTCTCTTCCACCAACTCCATTTTCCTCTTCCCTTTGAACAATTATTTTCTATTTTACAATAACTATTATACATTTTGGTTCTTATTTATACTTTCATATTTTCACACCAGAGAAACAATGTGACATTTATACATATGTATTTGATTTCTTTCGCTTAAGAATATGGCCTCAAGTCCATCAATTTAGTTATAATGTCTCAAGTTTAATCTTTATGACTGAGATCCATTATATAAAAAATAACCACGTCCATTTTATTCATTCATTGATTGGTTGATGGACATTTGGGTTGTTTCCAAGAGTTAGCTATTGCAAACCGTGCTGCTATAAAAATATTTTTGTGCACATACATCACTGTGACAAGATGCTTTTAATACTTTTTGGGAGATAACAAGAAGAGGAATAGCTGTGTCAAATAGGACCTCTGGTCCTAGTTTTTCAAGGAGTCTCCACACTGATTTCCACAATGGTTGCCTCAGTCTTCACACTCCCAAGAGTGGGGAAGTTTTCTATCCACAACCCTGCCAGCATTTGCTATTCATTGTTTTGTCGATAGGGACCATTCTTTCTTGAGTGTGATTGAATCACAGCTTTGTTTTCCTTTGAATCTCTCAAATGACCAATAATACTGAACATTTCTTTATGTGTTTATTTCTCATTTGTACTTCATCTTCTGAGAAGTGTCTACTCATTTGAGATGCCAATTTTTGGGCTGGGTCTTTAAATTTGGGGGGTCTGATTTTTTTCATTTCTTTGTATGTTCTATATTAGTACTTCATGTGAAGAAAACTGGCCAAGATTTTTCCCATCCTGTGGGGTATCTTTTCACTCTGTTCATGATTTCTTTTGCTGAGCAAATATACTTTTTAATAAGATGAGATCCCAGTTGTTGATCATTTGTATTATTTCCCATGCAGTCAAGGTTTTGTTCACGAAGTCTTGCCTACATCTATGCCTTCAAGAGTTCTACATATTCTCTCTTCCAGTACATTTAATGTACCTGTTGTAATACTTAGGTTTTTGTTCCATTTTGATTTTATTTTAGTGCATGACAATAGACATGGGTCTAGTTTTAGTCTTGGCATGTGGAAAGTCATTTTTTCTTGCACGATTTATTAAAGTCTTTTTTCTTGTAAATATTTTGACTCCTTTTTCCTGTAAATATTTTGATTCCTTTTTCACAAAAAGATGACTGAGTGTGTTTGTGTTTGAAGTTGTTCTGGCATCTTCCAATCTGTTTCATTGATCCTCGTGTCTGCCTTTTTTTTTTTTTGCCAGTACCATACTGTTTTTATCACAGCAGCTCTGCAGTATCATTTCAAATAAGGGATTTTGGTGTCTCTTGCTGTTCCTTTGTTGTCCATTATAGTTTTTGCTATTCTAGATTTCTTCTGGTTCCAAATGAATTTTAGAAATGCTTTCTGTAGTTCTGCGAGATATGTTAATGATATCTTGATTGGAGTTGCATTAAATCTGCATAACAATTCTGGAAGCATAACCTTTTTTATTAATTAGTTTTTCCTACCCATGAGCAAGGGATATCTTCTATTTTCTGATATCTTTTTTGATCTCCTTTTTCAGAGTATTGTAGTTTCCAATGTAGAAATCATTTACTTCCTTTGTTAAATTGATTCCTAAGTAATTTTTTTCTCTTATAAGTTTGGCATTTGTGTTCACATACGGTATTGATTTTGAAATGTTAACTTTGTGTCCAGCTATGCAACTCAATCTAATTATTAAATATAGAAGTCTTTCAGTGGATATTTTATTTTGGGACTTGTATATAGAGTTTCATGTCATCTGCAAATAATGATAATTTTAATTCTTCTTTCCTATCTTTATTTCTTTTCTTTTTTTTTCTAACTGCTGTAACTAATGTTTCCAGAACTCTGTTTGATAGGAGTGATTATAATGATCATTATAGTTTTGTTTATGATTTTAGTGTGAAAGCATTCAGATTTTGACAATTTAATGTGATGTCATTGTTGGTTTATCATAGATGGTTTATATAAGATTGAGATAAAGACCAGCTATTTCAATTTTCTGTAGAGGTTTTTTTTTTATCATGAATGGGTGTTGGACTTTGTCAAATGATTTTTTTCTGCATCTATGGAGATAATCATATGGTGTATTACATTTATTGATTTGTTTATGCTTAACCATCCTTGCATCCTTGGGATAAATCCTACTTGGTCATAGTGTATAATTTTTTTGATGATTTCCTGCATTCTGTATATCAGTGTCGTTTTGTGCATTTTTGCATCTGTGTTCATTAGAGAGACTGACATTTTATTTTGGTTGCATTGTCATTTTGTTTTGGTATCAGAGTAATACTTGCTCCTAAGAGTGAATTTGAGAGTATTGTTTCCCTTTCAATTTTGTTATAGTGTTTGACAATTAATAGCATTTTATTTTTCTCTAAATTTATTGTATCATTCAGCAGTGAATTTATCAGGACCTGATTTGCTTTGTTAGCAAAATTTTAATTACATTTTCAATTGGAAATTTTAGGATTTTCGTATCTTCTTAATTCAACTTTAGCAATAATATGTATCTAGGAAACTGTCCATTTCTTCTGTGTTTTCTTTCTTTTTAATGTAAAGGTATTCAAGGTTGGTATTGATGATCTTCTGGATTTCTGAGGGATTCATTGTAATTTCAACTTTTTAATTCCTAATACCATGTATTTGAGTCTTTTTTTTCTTTTATGATAAGTTTGACTAAGGATAAATCAACTTTATTTAGTCTTTCAAAGAACCAACTCTTCAATTCTTTTTTTTTGCTATTTTAAAATTGTGTTAATTTCTGCTCTAATCTTTATAATTTCCTCCTTCATATGAACTTTGGGCTTGACTTATTCTTTTTCTAGAAGTTTGAGATTCAATGTTAGATATTTATTTGAGTTGGTTTTGTTTTCTTGATTGAGAGCTTGCTGCTATTTGTTTTCATCTTAAGACTGTTTTTGTTGCATCCTCTAATTTCTGGTGTTTATTAGCATTATTATTTAATTGAAGATACTGCTTAATTTTATCTCTGACTCATTGGTTGTTCAGTAGGGCATTATTTAATTTTCATGTGTTTATGACACATTTTTGTGGTTTTGTGGTTTCTTTTGCCACTGATTTTCAATTTCACTGAACCATGATCTGCTAATATGCATGGGATGATTTCAGCTCTTTTTCATTTACTTAACCATGTTCTATGTGTTAGCATGTGTTCTGTTTTGGAGACTGTCCCATGTGCTGCTGAGAACAATGTGTGTTCTGGTGTGTGATCAAACACTCTGTAGATACTTGTCAAGTAGATTTTTTCACAGGTTTGGTTTGGTTCTGGTATTTCTTTGAGGGTTTTTTTTTTTTTTTTTGGTCTGGATGATCTATCTATCTGTGACAGTGGGGTATTAAGTTTCCTTGTTATAATTGTGTTAGTGTTTGATTTTTTTCTATGTGTTAATATTTTTTATATACGTGACTGCATCTTTATTTGGGGAATATATATTGATTGTTATCTCTTCTTGTAGTTTTCCCTGAACAAGTATGTAGTGTCCTTCTTTTACTTTTTTGATCAATCTTGGCTTATATATTTCTCCTCTAGTTCACATTGTCTGTGAGTAGAATATCTGCTCTTGCTTTTTTCTTTTTTCGTGTCACATATTTTCCATCCTTTGACATTCAGTCTATGAATTTATTTTTGAGTTAAATGTTTTTCTTGCATATATCACATTGTTTGGTATGATTTCTTAATTCATTTTGCTGGTCTACTTATTTTGATTGGTGAATTGAGATCATTTACATTGATGGTTATAATTGATATGTACTGCCTTGTCTTTGCTATATACTCTTATTGTTAATGCTTCCTTTTCTTTCCTTTCTATTTAATTGATTCCCTTGTCTGATGACTTTTGACTATAGGTACTCTTGGAATTGTAGGCATTGTTTTCTCTTTCTAAAATGTCTTTAGTATTCTTCGCAGAGCTGGTTTGGTTGTCATAAATTTCTTTGGTTTTTTTTTTTCATGGTAGTATTTTATTTTTACATTAATTCTGAAAGATAATTTTGTGGGATATATCAGTCTGAGTTGTAAGTTGTTTCTGTTCAAGGCTTAAAATACTTCACTGTAAGCTCTCTTTGACTAAAGCATTTGTGTTGAGAAATCTTCTGCAATTCTAATGGGTTTTCCTTTACAGTTTTTTTTGTTTTTCATTTGTTTCTTTGTTTGTGTTGTCTCACTGCTTTATAGTATTCTATTCTTGTGCTGAATCTCTGAAATTTTGATTATTATATGCCTTGGTGTAGATAAATTTTGGTCATGACTAACTGGAGTTATGTATACCTCACTTATCTGATGGTCAAATTCTTTTCTATACTTGGACACTTTTCTGCTCTTATGTCTCTGAACACATTTTTTTAATGTCATTTTTGCTGATTTCTGTATTTTCATAGACTCTAGCTCATCTTATATTGTGTTTCTTCATATCATTTTGCTATTATTGGGTTTTTTTCATGATCCCTTTATACTTTTTAGAGATCTTTCTTTTTATGATTACTAATCATGATCCTATTTTCTAAGTATGATATTCTGTATTCACTTTCTTTCATACAGTTTTGAAAACTTTCAATGGAATTTCTAATGTCATGGATATATCTTTGTGTCTGTTTTATGGGTTTCATTTTTTTCCTATGTTGGACATTCATGGTTTCGATTATTTTCTAAGCTCTTCTTTCTTTATCTATTTCTCCTCTAGATTTGCTGAACAAATAATTATGGTCATCATCTCACCCCAAGGATGAGATGACTGTTCTTGTCTGCAGCTCTCCAAGTCAATTTGCCTGCTGGTCTCAGGGCAGGTGGCAGTATACTTGTCCTGTCCAAGGCTGTTTGTGTGTTTGCATTACAGGTCACAGGGTGGGTGGTGCCCTTGTCCCATCACCAGACAAAGCGTCTCACTTGCTTGTGCTTCTGAACCAGGGCAGGAAGAGCAGTGCCTTGTCCCACCACAGACCAAGTGACTGCTTCTAGTCCTTTACAGCTAAGACTCAGACTGGCTTTTGGTCTTCTCTGGATTGGTGTCTGAGTTCCAGCTCCTGCTTCTTGGTGAATTTCCCCCCTGCCAGCTGTCCAGCTGCTACCTGTCTATTGTGAGTGGATAGACTTTCCCTCATTCCATGCACTGAAGTGACCCTGAGAAAGTTCTGCTTCTGGGATTTGAGCCCCAGAACCCTGTGAGATAAAATAGCACTTAAACCCTCCAGCTGCCACTCGGTCAGGGTGCAAGGCACTGCCTCTGTGGTTCACTCACTAACCAACGACTGGGATGGGCCACTGAGAGAACTGTTGCCACTGCTGCCTCAGATCAAGACTCTCCTGGTCCAGGTTAGGTCTCTCCTGGTCCAGATTAGGTCTCTCCTGGTGGGGAACAAAGTTGCTTTTGTTGACACTCCATCTTCCAGGTCAGCTACACCATTGCTTCAGCCACAATGGCAGTGGTCTCTGGTGTGTGGTGGTGAGCTATTTCTCCAGGAGAAGTGAATCCTATTTTCTTCTCTGTCAGATTTCCCATGAATCTCATGTAATTTAGAATCCCTTTGATTTCTCCACAGGCTGTCATTTTCAAACTCTCAGCACTTTGTTCTGGAGAAACTGAGTACCTGACACTCAGCACTGTACTATTTTTCATTCATTTCTCCTTTCTTTGTATCAGTATTGTTTACTCTGGTTTCATTTTCCAGACATCTCCTGTTCTCTGTCAGTATATTGGTTTCAATACATAAAATTACTGCAGAAAATTTTTCATAAAGTTGTTATTTTATTTTATTTTTTTGTACTGGGAATCAAACTCAGGACTTTGTGCTTGCCAGGATAATCTCATTTTCTAGTATCTACTATTGTCTGTTAAAATAGTCATTTTGTCCATTTTCACAATGGTGTTAATAAAAAAATCAGCATGCCTTATCCAATATCATATCTTTCTTTTTGCATGCCCGTATTTAAGTGATCATTCCTCCTCTTCTACCACAGCGTGTTCATGTGTCAGTTAAGGATAGGTGAGAGAAGAGTTTTGTTGTGAAGGGAAGCATCCTCATTACTGCAAGTTGGGGTGACATTCAGACTGCTTTTGTTGTCCTTACAGCACTCTGAAAAGGACTTCATTTCCAGATAGTGGCAATAGAAGTTAAACTCCTTTTTGGCTTTTCCTGACTGTACACAAGTGGAATGAATACAGGACACTTCTTGACAGTTTCACAAAGGGGAAAGTTTGACTTACTAAAACTTTTCTGGTATGAGTGGAATGAGGCTACTGCTTTTCTGTGTTGTCTAGGTGTAGTAGAATGGTAATTGCCTCAAAGTTGTCTATCTTTTTAGTCATCTATCTTCTGTTTCTTTAGATAGAGAAAACAAGCTGATAGCTTCTTGTTGCTGTGGTTCTTTTTCATTTACTGGTTTATCTAAGTTTCCTGCTTCTTTATTTCCAAGTCCAGAAAATATCTGGCAAAGAGAAAATCCAAAAGATGTCCCACATGTTATTGCTCAGTTTCCAGTCTTTTCTTTCCACATTTCAGACTCTCGTTCAGTTTGATTCATTTGCGGTGAGTTGACAAATTCCACCAGAGGAATAGTAAAATCTCTAACTGCTCCATCTTCCCTGAAGTACAATTCTCATATTAAAATTTTAAATAAATGATTTTGCTGTACAAAAATAAAGTTTCCCAAACTTCCCCAGTCAGGGACTCCTGGTCACTCACCAAGGCACCTGTGGCTATGGAAGCAGTGGCAGGATGCATATACCCTAGAGCACTCCAGCCAGCAGACTGTCGACAACCAGGCAAGGCATCTTCCATCGTGGCAGTGGTGATGGGAGGCACACAATTGGACCTCCTAGGGCAGGAACCCTTCTATCAACCAAGGCCTGGTTGTTTCCTGGGCATGGAAACACACACCAGCAATTCCAGCACTCAGGCAGGTGGACTAGAAGGGAGCAAGTGTGGCCACTCTATCTATCTATCTATCTATCTATCTATCCATCTATCTATCTTCTATTTATCTATACATCAAACTATTGGGGAGAACTCCAGCAGAAGAAAAACAATCCCTGCCTCCATATCCAGAGGCCAAGATCCACCCTATACCAAGCACAAATTCCACTGCAAAAATTGTCTCGAATACACAGCTCATTTTTAATATCAGACTTTGAACTACCACAGAACTGTGAACACCAGAGGAATTGTGCTTTGTTTATTTTTCAATGTTTATTTGATTGGTTTTCCTTTTTCTCTCTGGCTGAGGTTTATGTTTATTTATTTTAATTTGGTCTTGTTTCATTTTTTAGGATTATTTTTGGTTTTTGTTTTTAGTCTCTTTTTTTCCCTCTCTTTGTTTTTCTTCTTTTTTTATGATTACTTAGATTTATTACCTTCCTTTTTGTTTTCATCTACTTGTCTTCTAATCCTATTTTAGTCAACTATCTTCTTTGAGTTATTGATACTTTTATGTCAATAAACATTGTCTCTTCTCTGTCTGGTTCACTTGAATACTCTCTTGCTTCCTCTTCCATTCTTTCCCTTCTCTGTGCTCCAGTTTCCCTCTGTGCTCCAGTTTGTGTGATTGCCCTATGCCCTCCAGTCTTGCTCTTACTATATTGGAACTCATTCATCTCTCTATCTTTCCCTTTACCGCTTAATCTCCTCCTTGTCACAGGGTAAAATCGCTCCACTAAAGGGTAAATCATTGCATACAGATTCCTGGTATAAGCTGGATTTGTTTTTATACGAGGGAAGAATTTGCTCCTATTTTTAAAGTATCATGCTAATAATTACCATCGTCTCAAGACTGTTATTACTGCTAACTCTACTACTTTAGCTATGATACCATACCTGCTATAATCAATTTTTCTCTCCTGTAAAACAGCACTGTGACAGTACAAGATCATACCATCACCATAATCCAATACTAAGGGACTAGGTGCTGAGCCAAACAGGTAACAAATTACCAACATCAATGTAATGGGAAGGCGGCTTCTTTGGATAGACACAAAGATGAAAAGCCACCTATATCTAGAAGATAAACATGTGAAACAGCCATTTCCTAGGAAAGCCTTTATATTATGGATAAGGCCGCCAACACAAGAAATATGTAAGCATAAATACAGAAAACAAAGTAATGCCAAAATAGAAAACAGGAAAGGCAAGACACAGAAGCAAAATGCAATAGCAGATCCTCAATACATACAGGACAAGTCCGGAGAACAATAAAATGGAGGAAAGCATAAGCCAACCACTGAAACTTTCTGAAATGATAGCAAAAGAAGTGGAAAAAAATGGAAGAGACTATATAAAAAATATCTCTGAGGTGAGAAAAGACAATAAAATCGAATGACATTAGTGTAGTCGCAGAAAAAATAGAGGAGTTTAGGGAAAAGATGGAAATCATAAATGCTCAACACAAAGAAAAAGTGGAATAAATGAAATAGGCTCAAAAGGAAATCTAAAATACTAAAAACTCCATTCAAAGTATACACAACAGGTTGAATGAAGGTGAGGATAGAATATTAAAGACAGGATTGTGGCTAGCAACCATGAAAAGAAAGATATCTTAAAAATAGAAAGAAACCATGAAAAATCAATCCTACAGTGACAAGACAAAGCACAGAAGAACAACATAAGACTGATAGAAGTCAATGAGAAATCCAACACCAGTGCAAAAGACATAAAAAAACCTCATTGCAGAAATAATGGCAAGAAAATTCCCAAACATGGATAAAGAATTTGACATTCAAATAAGTGAAGCATATTGTAATCCAAATAGCCATGGCCAAAATAAATGCACACCAAGGCATATGTTAATCAAGATTCCAAAAATCCAGCACAAAAATGGAATACTAAAAGGAGCTAGAAAAGGAAAAAATAACCTGTAAAGAAAAACTCATCAGAACCACCGCAAACTTCTCAACACAAACTCTTAAATCAAAGATAGGTTGGAGTGATATATTTCAAAGTAAATAATGTTCAACTCAGATTGATGTATCCCACAAAACTATCTTTCAAAATCAATGGAGAAATAAGACACATTCATGACAAAGAACAACAAAAGAAATTTATCATCACACAATCAACTCTACAGAATGCACTGAAGGATATATTAGAAAAAGTAATGAAGACTGCAAACACATGAACACCAAAGAAGCTGCCAGGTAGAAGAAGCAGTTAAACAGAGAAGGAAGGCGGGGAACCAGTAACAAGACAATAACTTGAAACAATTAAGCTAATACATATCAGTTGTAATGATCAATGTAAATGGTCTGAACTTACCAATCAAAAGAAACGGACTGGCAGAATGGGACAGGAAACAAGATCCAGCAATATGCTGCATTCAATAAATACACTTAACACAAAAAGGAATTCATAGATTAAAAGTCAAAAGATGAAAACTATTCTCCATGCCACAGGAAACCAGAAAAATACAGGGGTAACTGCTTTATTTGCTGCAGCCAATGTAAACTTGAAGCCAAGACTGATCAAAAGAGACAGAAAGGTATCTACATATTTATTAAGAGACAACTCCAAAAAGAAGAGATAAAAATAATAAATAAGCACCAAACACTGGTGTACCCAGCTACATAAAACAAATATTAAGAGATGTAGAAAACCAAAAAGGCACTAACATAATTGTAGTAGGCGCTTTAATACTCTAATCTCACAAGTAGATAGATGAACTAGGCAAAAAATCAACAAAGAAATATCAGAATTAAACAAAGCCTGTGATCAAACGGAGATGGCAGATACCTACAGTGCTCTATCCTGAAACATCAGAATACACATGTTTTTATGCAGCAACTGGGAAACCTTCCAAAATAGACCACATATTAGTCCACAAACTTGTATAAGAGAAATTGAAATCATTGCATGCATATGCATAGTGCTGACCATAGTGCAATGAAACTGGAAATCAATGAAAAAAGAAACCACAAAATCTGCATAAATACATGGAAATTAAACAACACCTTTCTGAACAGCCAATAGGTCACGGAAGAAAATAAGATGAAACTAAACTGTATATACAGTTAAACAGTAATGCTGATACAACGTACAAGAATTTATGGGACACAATGAAAGCAGTCCTACAAAGGAATTTTAGAGCAATAAATTCTCACATCAAGAAAACAGAATTAACTCAAATAAACAAGATAATGTTGATCACATAAATTCTAGAAAAAGAAAAAATCAAAATATGAGGGAGGAAATTATAAAGATAATATCAGAAATTAACACACTTGAGACTAAGAAAAAATACAAACAATTAATGAATTGAAAAGCTTGAATGAAAGAATAAATAAAATTGATAAGCCATTAACTAACCTCATCAAAAGAGAAAAGAAAAAACACAAATTCAAACAATTTGAATGAAAAAGGGGAATCACAACGGGTCATAGAGAAATCTAGAATGTCATCAATACCTATTATGAGAACCTATAGACTAAGGAGAATGTGACAAATTCCTAGATACAGTCAAATTACCAAATTAATCAAGAAGATAGAATCCTTCTACATAACTCAATATCAGTCAAAGAAATTGAAATTGTAATTAAATATTTAGCAACAAAGAAAAACCCGTGGGGTCAGGGATATAGCTCAATGATGCAGCCCTTCCCTGGCACATGAAAAGTCCTAAGTTTGATTCCCAGTACTCACAACAGTAGTAAAACAGGAAACCCCAGGCCCTGACAGAATTCACTCGTGAATTCTGAAAAAAATTTAGAGAAGAACTAATACCACAAATGCTGAAACTAGCAAAATTGAAAGGAAAGCAGTACTTCCAAAATCATTCCTGAAAGAGAGTATTACCCTGATTTAAAAACCAGAGAAACACCCAACTAAAAAATAAAACTACAGGTCAATCTCCATAATGAACATAGACACAAAAATCCTTAATATGATACTGGCAAACAGAATGCAGCAAATAATCAAGAAGTTTATATACTTTGACCAAGTAGGATTCATCCCAGGTATGCAGAGATGGTTCAACATATGCAAATCAATAAATATAATACACTACGTTGACAGAAATAAAGACAAAAATTACATGACCATCTCAATTGATGCAGAAAAGTAGCATTTCATAAAGTCCAACGCCCATTCATGATAAAAATAAACCTACAGAAAATTGGAATAGATGGTCTTAACCTCAATCTGATAAAAGCCATCCATGAGAAACCAACAAACAAAATCATACTAAATGATCAAAAACTAAAAAAAATCACTCTATAATCAGGAAGAAGACAAGGATGTCTACTATTACCACGCCTGCTGAATACAGCCTGTGATTATTAGCCAGAGCAATTAGACGAGAAAGAAATAAAAGGAATGAGAATAAGAGGTGAAGAAGTCAAATAAACTTCATTTTCAGAGGACATGATATTCTACATAGAAAACCCCAAACACTCCATCAAATGACTTATGGTCTTAAAAATCAAACTCAGCAGCATAGCTGGATACAAAGTCAACATTCAAAAATCACTACTGTTCCTAAAAACAAGAAATAAACTCACAGAGAAAGAAAATAGGGCAACAATTCCCCTCTCTAATACCATGTCAAAACATGAAATACATAGGAATCAATCTATTGAAGGAATTAAAAGATCTATACTTTGAAAATTACAGTACTCTGAAAATGAGGGTTAAGAGACTATCAGAAAATGGAAAGATATCCCTTGCTCATATATAGGAAGAACTTGCACTACTCTGAAAAAGAGGATCAAGAGGCTATCAAAAATGTAAAGATATCTTTTGCTCATGGATAGAAAGATCCACCATAATGAAAATGGCCATACTTCCAAAATTATTAGACTGATTTCATTCAATCTCAATCAAAATACGTTTAGCATACCTCACAGAACTTGAAAAAACATTCCTAAAATTCATTTGGAAACAGAAGAGACCTAGAATAGCAAAGACAACTTTGGGCAACAAAAACAAGTCGGGGCATTACAATTCCTGACCTGAAATTATATTATAAAGCTATTGTGATAAAATGAGCATGGTATTGGCAAACAACAACAACAACTACTACAACTACAACTACAACTACAACTACAGAATGAAGCTGGAGGGTCAGTGGGAAAGAATAGAGAATGTGAACACACTCAGCTGCATTATATTTGACAAAAGAGCCAAATAGGTTCCCTGAAAAAAAAAGTCTGATAAATGCTGTTGGAAAAACTGGTTTTCCACATGTCAAAGACTAAAACTAGAACAATATCTATCACGATGCACTAAACTAAAATTGAATTGTGTCAAAGATTTAAATGTTAAAACAGAAACACTAAATCTATTGGAAGAGAAAATAGGCAGAAATTTTTAAGACATGTGTATTGGCAGATACTTCATGAATAAAACTCAGACTACATGGGAAATAGTGCAAAGAATCAAGAAATGGGATCTCATCACACTGAAAAGCTTTTTCACAACAAAATAAATCAACTGAGTGAAACCATAATCCACACAGAGGGGAAAAAATTTAGCCAGTTGTGCCTCAGACAAAAAACTTATATCTAGGACACATAAATATTGGCAAAACACAACCCTTGGAAATTCAAAGACACAATTGAAAAATGGGCATCTGACAAAAATACACACTCCTCAGATGAAGAAATACAAATGGCAAATAAATGAATGAAAAAAATGTTCAACCTTTGGTAATTCAAGAGATGCAAATTAAAACAACACTGAGATTCTATTTCACCACAGTAAGAGTTGCTATCATCAGGAAATCAACCAATATCATATGCTGGAGTAGCTGTGGTGAAAAAGGAACCCATTTTCAATGTTGTTGGAATGTAGACTGGTACAACCACTACGGAAATCAATGTGAAGGTTCCTCAAAAAACTAAGATTAGAGGTCCCACTTGACCTCTGGTATTTCAATCTGGTATTTCACTTCTGCGTGTCTTCCCAGGAGAATTAAAAAGAACACACGACAGTGATATATATGCACCCATGTTTATAGCTGCACAGTTTGTAATAGCTAAATCTTGGAAATCACCCACGTGCCCATCAATCAAGGAACTGATAAAGAGATGCGGTTTTTTGTATAATGGAATACTACTCAGACAGAAAGAAAGATAAACTTGAGAATTTGTAGATAAACTGATGCAACTCAAAACCATACTCATAAGTGAAATAGACCAGATCCCTATGTGTAAATATTGTGTTGTTTCACTAGTGTCAGGACCTGAAGAGGTAAACAAGATCCAAAATGTTCTATAGATACTGTGAATGAGGAAGAAACTGTTCAAAAAATAGAGAAAAACTGAAGACAGAATGGGGAAAGGACAGAAGAGAAAAGGGAAAAACATATATATAGACAGTTAATATATTTGTACAGCTGGTTTCTCTTCATCGATTCACAGGAAACTTTTGTGCTAGTAATTTTCTGAATGATGCTTCATGCCTACACTTTGTACTCTGAACTACTGTGAATACAACAAAATGCAAAGTGTTATTATTCCTCTCCTATTAGCCTGTTTTGTATATATTTAACTGTTATTTTTAGTTGTTCTCTTTAAAATAAATAAAATAAAAATAAGCAAAGTCATTATTCTCATGAATGAATAACACCATAATATAGTCATCCTCAAGGTAAAACATCTAGGCAAAAGGTAATTTTAAGAATGTGCAAAAATAATCAAGAAGTATACAGGATAGAAAGAAGAGATATTGGAAACAGTTGTGGGATATGTTTTGGGAATATTTTCAGGATAATTCACTTTACTTATGGTGGAAAGAAATTCTTTAGCCTTAGAAAAAATACTGGACAATACTAAAAAGTGAAAAAGTAGCTGAAAATATTGAACACAAAATACCAAATTTCTACTCAGTATGAGAGAGAATTTTGTGAGACACTGAAAATTTTGAGAGTCACAGACAACTATTACAAGACAAATGCTTAGCATACTTCTTTTTTTGTAAATAGTATGACCTTATGAAATATGGTCTGTTGAGTCTTCAAGGACATGTGCTTATCTTAAAGTACACAATTCCTGATCAGCTAATAATTCAGGAAAAACCAAATAACTTTGTTAAATTCACTCTCTTTGACCCCTAATATAAATTGTCAATATTAAATTTAAATGTTAATACTAGTTTTGGTGTTCAGCATGTCACTTATTATTAATTTATTTATTTTTATTTTTACCAGGAATCAAATTCATGACCTTATGCTTGACAGGTAGGCACTGTGCTGCTGAGCTACATCTCCAATGCCTATTATTACTTTATTAATTAGTCATGTTAATAAAATGTATTATTTATATATTCATTAATAGTTATTTGATTTGTAGCTCCATAACTCATCATCAAAATTGCCATTGTTATATTTTGTTTTTTATTTGCTGAGCTATTTCTGCTATCATCAGGATACAGTTGTTTTTAATATAAGTAAATTCTCTCACTGAATTAATGTATTATTTTTCTTAATATATTTATCTGCTCTCACTATATATTTATTCTGCCTGTTTTATAAAGATATCATTGCTCAAGGCAGTATTTGCCTAGGAAATATTGTGTTCTTGTTTTAATTGATAAATGGTGACTTTATAACCTAAAAGTATAAGAAATATCAACTAAAACATAAAATAACTTGTCCTATAAAATAAGAAAGTGTATAATAACATTCAGAGACAATTTTATACACAAAAAGAATATTTTCATCAAATGACTAAAAAAAAAGCTGTTCTCAGGTACATAGTGGAACATTTTCTAAAAACAATGGAAGAATTTGAAAACAAATATTCCAAAATGCAATATCGCCAGCTTGTAAGCATTCCTTCAAATGTTTCAAAATATCTTGTAAATATAAATTGCATGATTGTAAATATCCTGTGAGATACTAGCTACAAATTATTCTTTTGTAATTTAAATAAGAAAACTAACACAAAGATTAAAAGTCTTGGGTCAAATTTTGTTTTTGAGTTAAAAATAGAATATCAATTTATAAACCTGTTTTTCTGTGACTGATAAATGTGTGAAAACAATCTTTTGAGAGGATTTAACCAGATTCACATGGAGGTCACAAGGGACCTCTCTCCTGCCCTCTCTTTTACATTACTCACATACATTTAACTGAATAGTTAAAATGACAGGATGTAACTTTAGAGTATTCACAAAAACTTTACATCGTTTTAATATCTAGGATCTTAAAGTTTAATACCAGAGAAAGAAGCCTTGGGCTTCAGTCAAAAGGAAGGAAACTGGAAATTTCAGCGTTCTATAAAGTGTACTAATAATTCCTCGTGAGAAATTCTATTAAGTAAAGATAGCAATTTTGTTCTTGGCTCATTTTATTGACTTATTGGTCCTAATCACATCACCAAACCTGGTAACACACTTGCCATGCCACCTGACTGCTGCAGACCAGAGCTCCTAATATTCTCACAGGTTCAGAGCTAAGTGGTGAGAATCAGATTTTAGACACTGAGATGGAATTTCTGAGATGAAATTTCTGAAATTTTAAACACAAACTTTAGCATTTTTCTTCTTGGTCTTATTCACTTTACCATTTAGCAGCACACACACATGAACTCATATGCATATAAATATTCTGATTTTTATTAAATTGAATCTATTAAAACTGCACAATCATTGATACATTGCTTTTACCTTTTGGATATTTTTATTGAAGTTGCTGTTCTTCTTCACCTACTAGAAGGCATTCATATGTGATGTCAGAATGGGCTAAGATGAGTTTTGCTTTGAAGGGAATTAGCCTCCTTAATGCAGGGTAGCATGCAGTCCAGGCTGTCTATGTAATCTGCACAACATCGCGGGAGGGAAGTTATTACCAACTGGTAGTGATGAAAGTTCTATATGGGACTTTGTAAGTTGCTAGGATTACTTAGAGTAGAAATACAGTCATACGTTAGTGCTTGATTGCTTTGATATTCCTTGAACTTGATATTCAGGCATTTTGATTTGAAAATGCCATTCCTGTATTCATTATTTGTTGATATTCTAGATATAAGCTAGAAGTCATTGGTTGCTATTGTCTTGTAACTTGCTAACTTTTCCAGTCAAAAGCATTTGTCTAGTAGCTGTTTTTGGTACTCATAGCTCCTTCTAGAATCCGTTAACAAGAAATACCAAAGTAGACTACAGTAGAAATCTCTTAGTCTTAATATTCTATTATTATGTTACAAAGGCAGTTCTTTGATAGTGTTAACAATTATACCTACTTCAATACTTCACTTTTACAGGAAAAATTGATTTTACAATAGAACCACATATGCTCTAGAAAAAAGAGTGTCTGTTCCTCTTTTGCTAGCTAGAAATTTCAAATGCTAACAAGGCTTACATTATAAATGAATAGATTTTCACACTCAAATCCATGAGATCTATATCTGTTTTCTTTCTTATTTTTAAAATTTTATAGCTATATCTGCAATATCATTATCATAAAAGTATTTTGAGGTGGGCTGAGGATTTAGTTCAGAGCTCAAGGGCTTTCCTGGTAAGCACAAGGTTGTGAGTTCAATCCCCAGTACCAAAGGGAAAAAAAATATTTTGAGGCCAATATGTATGTCTGACTCATGTTTGTATCTACTTCATAATTACAGAGCTAAGTAAATATATTGAATGAAAGAACAGCATTGACATGTTACTTTAATTGACCATCACAAGAGAGTAAAAATAATTTGTGTATTATTGTATTCCTACTGTGTCCAAGTTTGTATAAGAAGCAGAGGGTTTATTTTCCTCAGGTTGTAATTAGCTGGGTCAGTGAAGTAAGTCCCTAATGTTCAAGTTCCACGATCATTTTACATCTGTATTGTGCCCTATATGAAGCAATATCAACAATTTTCTGTCCTGGAACAAACAATTGAGTATGAGACAAAATATATAAATTATCACATTTCACTTTTACCAAGTATATGTGTGTGTGTATGTACACACACATATGTATGCAGACATAAATATGCACGTTCTATGGGTCTATCTGTAAAATTATAATGTAAGTGGTACAAATATAAATGAAATACTGCTGGATTTAAATTTCAATAGTTAAAGAAACTGTATCCAATAAATAAATTTCTTGTTAATGCATTTCTCCTCCAGTATTTAAAATATTAATTTAAGGTAAATATTTTGCTAATCAAATGGGCATAAAATTTCAATGTCTCACATGAATTTGTCAAATTCTTAATGAGAAGGTTTTCTTCTTACTTTTATTTGTCATACTATATTTTATCTTTTGTGAACTATGGTTGTATCTTTTATCCAAAATCCTACATGGAAATTTCCGTTACAAGCAACACCTGGCAGTAATTCAATATAAATTATCTGAGCATCAAGTTCCTTCTCCCAAATTCTTTTACTCTCGTACTGCTCTTTTGATAAGTAGAATTTCTTGATTTAATATAATCTAGTTAATATAAGTATCCACTGTGTAATTGTGATTTATTTGAAAAATTCCTTCCATACCTAAAAGCTTTTCACCTATAATGTTAGTAGAATCTTACTACTGTTTTATTGATCACCCACCAAGGTCAAAGCACTGGGCATGGTAGGGAACATGGTTCTTACAGGGTGGAAAAAGTCTCTGACTTCCTGAGCTGCTATCTTTTTCTGCTTAACATAAAATAATCACAAATATTTAAGGGGTAAAATTTTATGTTGCAACATATGTACATGCTGTATAATGATCAAGGCTAGAGAGTATATTCATCACCTATGATAAACTACATCATGTGATAAACTATAGTTTTTTTATTAAAGCAGCAATTTGGTTTTTGATAACTTGTTAATCTTCCTTCATAGCTTTACATTTACATTTTAAAAGGGCTTAAAAAAAAGGACTTTTTGGTGTTGTACAAAGAACAAGATAACCATAGAGCATATTTACATGACTTGATGTTTAATAAACACCCCTTATTAATAAATACTCATTCTTATTAATAAACTCCCCTTATTAGCCCAAATCTTGCTATCTGTTGGTGACTTAGCAAAAAAATTGATGTTTGTTTATCCTTTGGTTTAATTGTTTCTATTTTTTTAGTTTTAATTTTTCTCCCTTCAGAAATCATTTTTTTGAAACTACAATAAGCTGCCATACTGTGTGCTTATTGCAGCAAGTTAAAGGATGAAGAAAGTAGTCTCTTCTTTCTCAGTTAGATACACTTTGGAGTGAAAGTATTAGAAAGCCATGCATCTATGGTTCAAACACGCCCCTTTCAACATTCATCTATTAGAAACTTAGTCTACAAAGCAACAGTGTTCAGAGATGGGTTCAGTGAAGATATTTAGATCGCAAGGATTCTGCACCCGTGAAAAGGTTATCACTGCTGTGACAGGGCTTAAAGAAGTAGGTTCACCCTCTCTGCTATTCCCCTGTCACACAAGAACACATGGATTGTGCCTCACTCTTCCACTTCTGCCTGTGAAGACCAGTGAGAAGCCCCATACCAGAGGCTGGCACCTTGATCTTGGGCTTGGCAACCTGCGGAGCTATGAAAAATGATTTTGTGTTCTTAATAAAGTAGACATGGTACGTGTCAGGAATTCTGTTATAGAAACACAAAACTAAGAACAAATTACTTATTTTTCTCATCTACTCAGAAATTTTTAGTTATGCAGTAGCCAAGCATCGAGTCTATCTCTATTGCAGGTGCCAGTCCTACGTCAGGGTTACAGTGTGATCACTGAGGCTCCAGGAATTACTTCCGAGTTTAAGACAGGAAAGAAAGTAAGAACGGAGCCTACTGCTTCTTGAAACCAAACATTCCTCAGAATCAGCGTAGCTAACTTTTCCTTTCTCCTTCTCATTGACTAGGCTCTGGTTACATGTACCTACCCAGCTGCAGGGCAGAGATGGCAAGTCTGACATTAGAGCAACTGGAATGCAAAGAACCTAAAGAGACAGGGGTGAAGGATGACTCTGAAAGCCCTTGTCTCCTTTCAGTTCTACTCCCCTGGTAGTAACAATTTGATGTGCAGCACTCTGCATGTATTCGTGAAATATACTACTGTGCATAGATATTTCTTTGTATAATGAACAGAAATGGGATAATATATAATATTTACATTACTGTCACTTTTTTTCTGCATATAGCCTCTGTAAAATAAAATAAGATTCTGCATATGTATTGATATATATTAACAAATATCATATATTTAGTATAATGTATAAAAATATTTCTGACTCTGTATGTCTGTTCATATATGTATAGTATGTGTATGCATATGTGTGCATAGATATTTGTGGACTAGCAAATGTTTATACACATATATAGATATACACTGTACATAAATGTAAATATACCTGCATAATATGCTTGTGCAATGGTGCTTTTAATGATAAAAAAAAGCCATGGTAAATTTTATCTTTCCAGAATATTCTACTTTCTATTTCTTCCAATTTGTCCAGCCTATATTATAGTGATATTTAATGTTCAGCAGTGTGATGAGACACATCGGCAGGTTTATTATGCATATTCATAAATGATGGAACCATAGCACAGAGTGCTTAACTGCGTAGCTCGAGGTCATATATTACTCAACTTGGGATCCTTCATTTGCTTTTGTTTTCAAATGCCGTTCCATTTGGTTTCTTTAAAAGTATCTGTGATTTCGTAGTGTCCTAAACCTTTTTCTTTATTTACATTTTTCCTTCAATAAAGAGCTGAAATTCATTTCATGTCTTCTTTATTTAACAGCAATACTCTGCGGGGCCGCATTTTTTCTCTTATCCTGGCATATGTGTAGGACCGCTTGCTTTCATTTTGCTATCTGAGAAAGCTTCTTCACTCTGCATATGATGTTCTTCACGCTAAGAAAAAGATAGACTTCATCTCTTGTCATTGGGTAAATATGAGCTCTGATACTCTTTGGTAGGGTGCACAACGTTTGAAAAAGTGTCTTCTATCCTTAAGGGGCACACTCGGTACTTCACTCGAGAGTTAGTGATAAAATAAATACCCTTAAAATATTTATTTCTTCATTTTTACAGCCTGCATATACAGGATTTAAGATCTACTGTCTACTTGCAGGTCTGTATGTCGAACTGTACCAGGTAGGTTTCTTCACCGGCAACTGGCAACTCACGGGGCGGTTCTTCTCCTGTCACGTTCGATATGTGAAAAAGTAGTAACAGATTGCTTGAAATTTTTCTTTTTGGCTTATGTTACATTTAGAAGATTAGTTGTATTGTTAGTACATGCTCTACAAGCAATTCTGTGGTAGCTGTTAATTTCTTGTGTAAAAACGCTTCGCGTAAGTATCAATTCTAGGTTAGGAATGGGATCACCCTCGGAGAGTTGAGGTACATCTCTGAGTCAATTCCTTTAGCTCCTCCATGGGTTGTAGCAGGAACTACATTAGTGAGATCAGGAAGATACCGGTGCAAACGGTCTGGTTCCGGATCCCGAGTGCCTTCAGGTTTCAGCAGCTTACTTGGGTGGGTGCAAATCTGTGTGAGGCTTTGTGCGAGGTCTACGCGTCAAAGTTGTTGTAGACTCTGTAATACTATATTTGAATTTGCATTGTTAAACGTTTAAATGTGTAGAAGAATATAAATATATTTTGCATACAAAAATAGAATCCACCATATAAATTTTAAAATCTTTAGACTAGTGATTTACTCTTTGTCTTCCCTCTATGAAGAAGCAAAGCAAATTTACAACAAATGCACCTAAGTGTACCCTGTGTTTATGTTTCCAGAATAATTTATGTGTATGATTTTAAAACAAGTTCTTGTAATAAGGAATATGTTTTATGTTCATAAATACAATATGAAAAAAATCAATATCCAATTTTATTTTCAAAGTGATATATGAAAAACTTTCATGATGCATAGAATCTTAAAATTCTAAGTTACATTACAAGCATAATTTTCTCTCCAGTATTAAATTTATGTTTATTTTTAGAAATGGTCTTTATATAGCAGCTGATTTCAATTTCAGGAAGTTCAGAGTGTTGGGAGGTTTTATTTTTTTACTCAGTCTAGTCTGCTTCATTGTAATTTCTACACATTGGTCCAAGTTCTGTTCTCTGGAGCCGCTGTGGATGTATATCATCCTCTTCCACGAGACAATCCTTCCAATACTTGTGAATAATTCTTCCCACAAGACAGTTCTGCTACACTTAAACATTTCACCTAATTCAGCCTTTCTTCACAGAACCAGTTGTCAGCTTCGTTATCATCATGCTTATCATCTGAGCACACCAAGTTTGGGTTTTTAATGTTCTGGTCATGTTCAAAATTCATAAATAAAGCTGCTGACTTTTCTCAGTGAACACGGAAATAGCCACTGTTAGAATGAATTGCAAAAAAACACTTCAGATGATTCTGCTCAAAGAGAATATTCCAGATTGATAGTTTCCTTCCCCTGAATACTACCTTGATTAATGCTGCACAAAGCTACATCTGTTAGAAAATATGTAATACAATGGAGGTTCATATTGTCTTCAATTTTCTTAAAGCTGATCTTTAATTTTTTTGATCTTTACTTTTATAACAGTGCCAAAATAATACAATTAATAAGCAATTAATTGTAACAAGCAAAATAATACAATTAAATTTTTAAGTTATTGCTGAGCATGGTGATGCATACCAGTAATCCCAAGACTCAGGAGGCTGAGGCAGGAGAATCTCCATAAGCTTAAGGTCAGTCTGGGCTACAAAGTGAGTAGAAAGATAGGGTGAACTGTATAGCAAGATCTTCTAAAAAAAACCCAAAATTATAAAAGTTAATTGATTTGGTAGATAATAAAGCAAGCTGTCTTACATGTAACTACCATGTTTTAAAATCAGGTATCTTCTATTACTCTCACTTAAGTAATATTTCGGGTTTTTTGTTTGTTTTTTGTTTTCTTTTGGTACCGGGGTTGAACTCACAACTGAGTGCTTTCCAGGCAGGTGCTTATACCACTGAGCTAAATCCCTGGCTTAAGTTACATTTGTTTTTAGTTCAAATAGTTTATGATAATATTCATTCTTTATTTCATTCTTTGATTCATTTGGTAAATTTGCAGGACCCTTTGGCTAATACTGGAGATATAATTGTGACCAAACAGGCATTTTGCCTTCTTTCATGAGACTTGCAAATGTAGAAAACATGTGAAAAGACTGACATCAACAACGATGATTGTTTAAGTACTTTGCAAAAGAAAAAAAAGAAACTGAGTTAACTGTCAATTATTCTAATGTATAGACAAGGTTAAAGACTGCTACACCAGGCTGACAGAGAGGCGTACAGTTTTTATTTTACCATGGTAATTAACACTAGCTAAGAACACAAGATATTGATTGTACATAGAAGTATTACAATTTAATAAGTTATTTACCCTATAAATGTAAAGCATTTGAGAGCGGTACAAACTCTGTTTTTGTACAATGTAGAAATTAATTTTATTCAAGTAAATCTGATGACAGGGAGAGTTACTTGTACCTTATCACCAATATCTCATATTGCACTGTAAGGCTAATTGAAAAGCTCAGTACACTTTTCTTCTTTAAAAGTTATCAGTAGTGACATAACCAGGAACAGAGAAACAGTCTTCTAAAAATGTGCAAAGCAATGAGAACACAGACCAGAATGTCTTAGTCTGCGTTCTTTTTTTAAAACAAATTTTATTTAGAAAGAAAAAGAATCAAACAAAACAGAAAAAAGGGTAGCAACAATAAAGAATTCCAAAGGAAAAAAAGAAAAGAACAACAACAACAACCAAAAAAAAAAACACTAAGAAATCACCAGTTGATAAGTTACATACTGTCATCTTGGAAATAGTTGTTTAAGTTACAAAATTAAAGCATACAAAGTAGACATTCAAACAGTGAGACTATTAACAGTTCTGCTCAACAATCTAACAAAAACAATCTTATGGTCATCTATGTTCCACACTTAAACATACATGCAGTTATATCCTTTAGAGCACTTTCTTTTGCTCTCTTTTTTACAGTAGCAATTATTCATTTTGGGTTTTATTACTCCTACAGTTCTTATTACTTTTTTTTTATTTTAAAGAGAATAAAACAAAAGAGGGCAGAACAAAGCAGATCAGAACAGAACAACATAAGCAACAGCTTTCTTACAACTTTGGAAATTAACCAAAGTTTTGCAGGAATCTGAGTAAACCTTGTACAACAACAGCAAAAGAAATTCAAAAGCATAGAGATACTGAAGCCACACAAAATATGTTCTTTGACAACATTGGTATGAAATTAGAGATCATCAACAGAAATAAATTTGGTAAATTCACAAATCTGTGGAAAATTAACAACAAACCAATGGTTTACAGAAATATCAATAATAGAAATTAGAAAGTACCTTGTCATGAACAAAAAGGAAAACACTGCATATTAAGAATGCTGTATGCAAAATCAAATGCTTAGAAGAAAATGTGTAACTGTAAATTCCTATATTAATGCAAAGAAGATAGTAGCTTTGCAATCTGACCTAGTGTACTAGGAGAAAGAGAAAAATTTTGTATTGAGTGACTAAATGTTCTGGGCAATGGCATTCAGGACAAACCTTGGGAATAATCTGAAAGCCACTGAATTATACATTTAAAATGATGGATATTATACCTGTAAATTGTATCTCAATAAAATATATTGTTTTAGAAGGACAGAAACCTCAATACTTCAGTTGCTATTGGGGTTAACCAAGTTCCTCATCATGGTGACTCTTCCAGACTGAAAATGTGCAAAGCAATGAGAATACTGAGTCATGATAATGACTCCAAAGTCTCCTGCAATACTGTCTGTCTCTGCCGTCAGAAACACATTGCTGCCAGTCTTTTGTTCAGTACTTAGGGTTTAACACAAGGCTTCTCACAGAGCTACACCCCGAGCCTGTCTATTTTTGGTGGTGGTGGGGGAACAGGTTTTCAGGTTCTCAGTAAGTGCCAAGTTGTTCAGGACGACCTTCAGTTTGTGATCCATCGTCTCATCTCAGCCTCCCAGAGAGCCGGGGTGACAGGCATGGGTACCAGCCTAGCTGATGGTCTCAGCTTCTTCCTGCCTCATCCAGAAAGCACATTCTCAGCTCCTGATATTGCTGGTTCCTTCTCATCAGGAGAGCTTCTGCACGCTGAAGATCTGCTACCTGCCATCGCTTCTCCTGAACCGGAGACTCACTGAGCTAGATTGTCATTTAAATTGGCTTCTCAGAATACACTTGTATTGTAAGCAGTTAGCAGCTTAGCTGTTTTTTAGTTGACTTTTTCCTAGGTCACTACAACATCCGCTGAAGCTGAGGAAAACTAGGAAAGGAAAAGGTGGGGCAGTTGGAAGCGACTTTGCCAACGCAAGGATTGAACCAACACTGTCCAAGGTTGGGGCTAGAAGGAGTGGGTTTGAGTTGAGAGATTCTGCACATGCATAGCGTTGAGAGCCGTGGCAGAGGGGCACCTTTTGCTCACTTGCGTGCCCTGGCATCCGGGTGGCGATGTTTAGGAGGCTCTAACTCACTCCGTGTCGGGTTTTGACTTCATGCTAAGATCAGAGGTGTGATACAGTTTTTCTATGTAGCATTTTAAAAATACAGCTACTTAGCATCATTTAATTTAAACAGGTTTACTTTTAATTTTAAGATAATAGCAAACTATTTAATGGATTTTCAATGAGTTGGAATATTTAATGTTTTGAGTGATAATTTAAATTCCCATTACTTGCTTCTTTGCCTTCGTAACTTGTGTTTCTTGAAATAACAATACTCCAGTAAGATGAGCGTGTCCATATCAGTTCCTAATAACTTTCATATCTCAAAGGAGAAAACTTTCTTATATTATGTGGAATCTCTGTACAGTTTCAATGCAGTGAAAAAGGACACTTTCAATAATTTGTGTAAAATGCACCTCTCTTCATTAATTTGAAATGGCCTTAATTATTTTTTTTCAATTTTCCTTCTGATTGATACGCTCTTTGAAATTTTAATTAAATATATTTTTCAAGTTATGATTTAACTTTAAATATAATGTTTCCTTTCATCTAGAAAACATAATTTAAATATATTCATTACAGAAAATAGTTTTGTTTCTATTGAAATAAATGTAGGTCAAGTATAAAGACTTCTTCATGTAAAATTTTTCAAATGTGACTTTTCACCTAATCTTCTTGATTAAGTGATAGTGTCTAGATATTTTTATTTTTTAAACTGGCTCCTGTACTTAAGAATTATCTCATTCTGCTGCCTCAATTTTGTGATTTTTCCATTTCCTACTGTGAAAGATAATCATCCAAAATAACCACAGTCCACTCTATAGCTAAACAGCCAAACTTCCTTGAAACTTTCTTTAAAAGGTTGGATGGTAGCGACAATTTCAGTTATTAGAAGATTGTAATAGTTCATGTGCAAGTTTGTTCAGCAACATTCGGCCTATAATATGATACTGAGTGTAAGATAAATACTTTGGAATTGACACTTAGTAATCTATTGAGGCTATCATCATTTTGAATCAATTTCAATTCACTTCTTGATTCAAGGTTATCTTCTTCATCCTAGTATGTCTAGATTATTGAGCTAATACCAATTATTATGTTTTTACAATAGGTGGAGTTGGGAGACTTATGAAAGTACAGTAAAGACAAAGTCCTCTAGTTCAGATCATGTGAATAAGTTACTTTCCTGGGATGGAAAAGGAAATATCACAGAAAGGAATATCTGACTTATGATACTAAAAAGTAACCAACTTCAAATCTAAAGAGATATTTTGCATCATGAATCTGAGATATGAAAAAAGTACAATATCTAAATGGAAGTCATGAAATCATAAAACTTAAGGATATAAGATAAAAAATAATTCAGGGAAGATGCTTTAGAATCAAAAGCAAGAGCAGAAGTAGTGTTCAGGAAGAGTATCCCCATCGAATGCTGAGTTTTGACCAAATGATTTAAATATCCAGACACCTCTGATAATGAATACCTCAATATCCGAGACTGTTATGATCAATTGCATTCTTTTCAACAATTCATGATAATAAGTTAAAATTTTACTTCCTTTTCCTACTTCCTACATTAAGTATTTTTGTATAAAAGCGGTAAATAATGCAGATGGCCAATCTTCCTTGATAATGGAGAAAACAAATATTAAGAAACTATTGACTATGAAATGTGGTCAGTTTCAGAGAAATTGTTCATACAAAGGAACACAAAGCAGGGGATCATCGTTTAGTTTAAGAACTGAAAGGCATTTCCTTAACAAATTAGCTTAACAAAAGCAATTTGCACTGATTATCGGAAGAACGTGGTAGGCAGATAAAGGCGGATGGTCTGGAAAGGTGATGTGCTCCTGCAAGGCAACATGTAAATCTCGGTTCTCACTTTCAGTCTCAGAAACTATCTTTTCAAAAGTAATTTTGCATTTTCACGTACTTTTTCTGACATGCTTCAGTTTTCAATTGCTTAAATTGGTGTGACTATAAGCAATTTGTTGTAAAGCAATTTGAGTAAGAACAGCAAGGGTTTCTCAGATCCATGTGCTATTTCCTTCCTCAGGCATGAGGTCCAGATGGCTTCTTTACTCAGACATTTGTAGTCTCTTGGAATGATTTAGCTCCGCTCTCATTGTTGGCTGTTTGTAGATTCTTTTCAATAATCTCAAGGTGTCTTGCCTTCACAGGCCCCTCCAGGTTGCGTCTCCACTAGGAGAACTGAATGCATAAATTCTTATGATGTAACTGGGCTCTGCAAAGGTAAATAAAATATCCACTAACAATCTCCTTGGTAGAAGAAAGGGATAGAAACTCCCTTCTATTTTCTTAGATCATTTGCTTCAGAACATGTGCTATTATAAATTCTCTTCTTCTGTTACATATAAATCTTTTAAAATGCAGTGGGCACATTTATAGCCAAAGAATGCTATCTCAAGTATCCAGAAGTTATCTATTAGAAGTGTTCCTGCCCAGGATGATAGCACCCTAATCTCCCAGTTTTCGTGGTGAGCAAAAGTCTAATTTCTTGTATTAGTTACTTTCCCATTTCTAGGACAAAATACCCAACACAAACAATTTAAATGAGAAGTTTATTTGGCTCACAGTTTCAGCAATTCCAGTCCACAGCCAGCTGTTTCCAAGGCGGGAAAATCATGGCAGTATTAAGAAAAAGAAAGCTGCTTAGTTAACAGTGACAGGATACCAGGACAGAGGTACAGTGGCAGGGAGAAAAAATTTAAGAACCAGACGTAGTAACCAACTGTATGCTTCCATGAACCACCCTAACACACCCAGAAGTATGCTTTACCAATCACTGGGCAGCATTTAAGTCAATCAAGCTGACAGGATTAAACTGTTACTAATTCTATCTAACATATTATAAGTGACTTGTGTAACTTACAGCACAATAATCACTTCCCCAAAGTCTCAGTAGTTCCAGCAACTTTCAAATCTAAATTAAGATCTGTTCTGAAATACAAATCAAACTCTTAACAGTGACCCTCTGTAAAGACAAACAAACAAACATCAAAACATAAAACAAATTATATAATCCCCCAAACAATGGCAAATGTTAAACATTCATCATTCAAAAGTGAGGAAAGAAGGATAGAAATGAATGAAAGCAAAACAAAACCAAACACTGCAGAGGAAACATTAAGTCTTCAAGTACCGTATGTGGCATCTGGCCTGCATGATGGTGACATGTGAGTTCCAGAGGGTTTAGGCAGCCTCATCCCATGCCTTTTCTTCATGCAGCCCAGATAGCCTTTCTCTTGGGCTGCTTCCCTCACAGCCTTAAATTTTCTTAAGCAGAACTCCACATTCCTTCTATCCCTGAATTCCTAGGGTCTCTACTGCACCTTCTATTTCATTCCCACAGCTGTATACACATCCTCTTGGATCTCTTTGTCTGAGAGACCTTCCCAGGCCTTCCTTTGAAATCTGGGTGGAAGAATACCTGACTCGTAGCTCTTGCATTGTGCATGCCAGTAAAACAAACATCATGTGGGTGATCTCAAAGTCTGCTGTCAGTGGGAGCAATACCATGGCACCTTGCATCAAGGCTGCAGTAGTCTCTGTGTGGCTGGATGTTTGAAAACAGTGAAATGAATTCAGGAGAGCCAATTCCCAAGGATGCCCCTCTTAAACAAGGGTTCCAAGGACTTTTTTCCTCAAATGAAAGATTTACACTTTTGCATCATACAGCCTGCAGTGATTCTTCTAGATTCATTAGATGCCCTCAAAACACTTTTATTTTTCTCCATTCAAAATACATGACATATTTCAATAGTAGTAATCTTTTTAGCATCCATGCTTCCTTTGGCACCCACTTTACATATGCCTTTGGGTCAAAGTTTAAGTTTTCTGAATTTTTCTGTTCCTCATTTTTTGCTCTTGAGTATCACTGTAAATCTGATTAGAAGCATCCAGCATTACAAATGTCGTATTCTAAGTATGGAGCTGCCTTGAAATTTCCTCCAGCTTATCAATTTATTGACCTCAGTCTCACCCTCCTGAAAAGTTTCAGAACACAGAAAAATTTTTTGCAGATTCTTTGTATAATGAAACATCCATTGCCTCTAGTTCAATTCCCATTAAAGTCTTCATTCCCAAATGAAACCTAATGAGACCAGCCTTTACTTACTCCATTCCTATCAGTATTGTATTTTCTGAGTTTTGGCCAGAATTACCCATCAGGCTTTGCTTACTGTACTGTAGGGCTTCCTAACATCCAAAGTCAAAAATTTTCCGAATTTGTAATGCAAACTAGACAAATGTTTTTAAATCATACTGTCAAATGTAGTCAGGGAAAGGAACCCATATTTTAATTAAAAACTTTGCAATCCCACAACTTAAATGAAGAGAGATTTTTTGACTCATGGATTTAAAGGATTCAAACCATAGCTGGCTGGCCCAAGACAAGAATATAATGCTACAAGGTTGTGACATCACTAAACTACTTAATTCAAGGTGCCTAGAAAGCACAGCAGGAAACCAGTGCCTAAGAGGAATGGATATTGAAACAGAATATGGAAAATGTCATGCTTAACTTGCTTACTCAGATATATCCAGACCTGTGCTTTAACCCTAACCCTAACCCTAACCCTAACCCTAACCCTAACCCCAATCTGTAATAGCTCAATCTTGGAAACAATCAAAATGTCCATCAACTGCCGAATGGATGCAAAAGATGTGGTATTTTTACACAACAGAATATTACTCTGCTGTAAAAAAGGTGGTCTTGAGGCTTTTATAGGTAAGCTATTTGAAACTATCCTTATAAGTGAAATAAATTAGACTCACATTTGCAAATACTGTGTTGTCCCTCATTAATTTTCATCCCCACCTTTTTCATTCCCTTCTTGACCTCTTACACTATTTCTTTCCTTTCTCTGATAGTCTGTCTTCTATTTTGATCTTGCCCCTGCTTTTATTCAATTGGGAGAATATGCTGGTTTATCCGTATCTATCTAATTTCACTTAACCTGATGATTTTCAGTTCAATCAATTCTCCTACAAATAACAACTGTGTTCTGTTTTACAACTGAATCATACATATGTACATATAAATATTTTATCCATTCATATTTTAACAGGCACCTAGGTTGTTTCTATGGCTTACATATTTTGAATTGTGTTGCAAAAACAGTGGCATGCAGGTGCTCCTATAGTATGTGGACATTAATTCTTGGGGGTTTATTCTTAAAATTGCCACAGTAAATTTCCATATAAAATTTTTTTCTTAGAAGATTCTTCAAATCTACACAAAAAACATGTAGTCACCTCCTCGCAGATACACAGGTAGTTTAATATTTGTTTTCCTTTTTAATTGAGTTTACCTTTTAGATTAGATTTAGTATCACAGCAACACTGAGTAGAAAATATACAGTTCCATGTCTAGTCTCTCCCATCCTCCAATCAATATATCACACCAGAGTAGGACGTTTGTTATAATCAATGATATAGCACAGATATATCATCATCCAAAATCCATAGTTAACATTAACAGCCACCCTTGATGTTGTACATTCTATGGATTTTTAGCAGAAGCAATAATGACCTTTGGGCACCATTACAGTGTCATACTCAGTATTTTCACAGTTTTAGAAATTTTCTGTGATAACTATTTTTCCCTCCCAAACCCTGGGTAGCCACATAATTTAAGCTGTAATGGTTTTGCATTTTCTGAAAACTCAAATAATTGGGATGACGGGGTATGTAGAGTTTTCAGATTTTTTTTCATTCATCATTTTGAACACAAGATTTCTCTATGTGTTTCATGGATTGCTCACTCATTGCTTTTAGCACTGTGGGTATATCATGAATTAAATATCCATTCACCCACTGGTTGGTTCACGTTCTGTTTTTTTCCCATATTTTGACAATTTTCAATAAAACTGTTATAGATAGTCATGTGCAGGCTTTTGTCTGAACGTAAGTATACAAAACAGAACACTTTGAAACACTTTGATCCATATGTTTAAGATTATGTTTAACTGTTTAAGAACCTTCTAAACTGTGTTTCAAAGTGTTCTTTTTTGTATACTTAGAATTTGAAGTATTTAGTGTTGTAATTTATAGCCATTCTAATTAGTGTGCAGTGTTAGCTTATGATTGTTTGAACTTTTCCTTCTCTTGATGATATAGGATGTGGAAGATCTTTTCACACGCTTATCTATATCTATATATCACCTCTGGTAATGTGTCTGTTACTATTTTTCCCCTATTTTTCAACCAGGTTATTTCTTTTGTTAGTGCTGAGTTTTAAGAGTTCTTTGTATGTTTTGAAAAACATTTCCTTCACTAGATACATATTTTGAGAACATTTTCTCCTAGTCTCTGGTTTGACTTCCCTTTTCTGTGAGTAACTGAATATTTTGTCTGCATTTCAACATACAAATCACATTAATGTTACTACTGTGCTATAAATATTCATTTAGGGTGACCTACATGTTTAACACTTTCTGTATTTCCTATTTGCTGAATCTCAGGATTTCTTTTTTAGATTTTCCTTCTTTTTTTGAACTATATCCACTGAATGTTCTACTGTGATAGTCTAATGGTGAAAAGCACTCTCAGTTTTTCATTTTTATGAAAGTATCTCTATTACCCCCTGTTTTTAAGTGTCAGTTTTGCTGGACACAAACACAATTCAAGGTTGACCACCACTTTTAAAATATTTTCAACCATATATTTATATTTAAATGTTTTCTATTATGAAATATGCTTTCAGAATAATTATATCAGTTTAGGCGACTATTTTACTTTTGTCTGTATTAACACTCTACCTTCTGGCTTTGGTGTCCTATAGTTTCACAATGATGTGCTGAAATCTGGTTTTATTTTTATCCTTTTATTTTAAAAACTCTGGTGCTTTGTCCCTTTATATTTTTTATTTGGGAAATTTTCTGTTGTTTTATAGAGTCAACCCTTACTCTTATCTTCTAGGGGGCTGTAACTAAATCAATATTTGATCTTCTTATTTAGCAAGATTTTAACCTTTATTGATATTTTCTCTTATTTTTTCTCTTCTGCCCTCTCTTGTCTGTCCTCTGTTTATTCTATTCTTACAAACAGCCCATGTAATTTAGATCTTCCTTCAAAGTCAATGATCCTTACATTATTTGCCACTATTTTTTCTGTTCACTGAGTTTTCAGTTTCAAGTATTTTACTCCTAATTTTGGAAAGTGTTTGTGGTCCAAGAAAAGGATTTTGAGAATGTATTTTAAAGCTGAGTGTGGTGGTGCACACCTGTAATCCCAGCACTCAGGAGACTGAGGCTGGAGGATTACTGCAAGATTGAAGCCAGCCTAGGCTACAAAATGAGTTCAAGGCCAGTCGGAACTATATATTGAAGCCTTACCTCAAAAAAAGAAATTAAAAAATGTATTTTAAATAAGATATCACTTTTTTATATTATTTGAAAATTCTGTTATACTGTAGTCTCAGATAATCTAAGTTTATTTCTTGCTGTTTTAGTGACTCTGCTATATTTTTTTCTTATATGTTTTGTCTTGGTTTTGTTGTTTTCAATCATACTATTTCTTATTTTTTATATAGGGAATTAAAAGAAGCAGCACTACCAGTCACAAGGTAAGAAAACTAAGACCCCCTGTAATCTTGCTTTGTATATTTGACTGACAATCTGAAAGTCCACCCAATAAAAGCTTTTATGTAGTACAAAGGTGGTGGTTTCTTTAATTTTCTATCAAAATAAGTAAAACATGTAGCACGAAATATTTGAAAAAAATACATAGTCAGTTTGCCCCAATTTTTGTCTCATAATCAGTTTCAATAAAAAAAATTTTTTTCTTAAGGGAAGATTCAGAATAAGTCAATTGCTTTCAAAAGAAATTTATTTTTAAAAGTAATTTGGTTGCCTAATTATTAATTAGGTTCCTATTCTGGGAAAGATCAGAAGGAGGGAAGTTTACACTCTGCTTTTAGAAGCTGATCAAAGAATAGTTTGATCTCTTGCATATTTTACAGATGTGAATTGATAAAACTATATAACAATTAAAATATGGCTAAAACTTCAGCCAATAATTTCACTGCTAGATATTTCAATTATTTCATGTTTAAAGATGTTGCTGATAATATTACTTCTCATTAAGAAAAAGAATATTAAAGCTGACATTTAAATAATAAAACATACTGCTATGTATGTTTAATGACATTATTATAGGATTACAGGCATGAAAATATATCTATAGCATACTAAAAAAGAAAAATCATGTTGCTAATAACTGTAACATCATATTTTGTTTAAAAAAACTGTGTATAAAACAAACATACTTCTTAATTATGCATTTTTTCCACATAAAACTATGTTCTATTTTAATATGAGACAATTTCCCTTTCCAGTTCTCGTCACCGCAGTGCCAAGGACGTCTGTCCACCTTGACCTCTGTCTGAAGTTGTTACCATAGAAATATACAGAGAAAGAAACATCGACCAGCTTCACTCTAAAAGCTGACTGTTGATGTCCCTGGCAAAGAGGAAAGCTTTGAGAGAGGTAGGCTCGGTGTCACTAGAGTCATGATATATTGAGTGTGAAGAGACAACATTTACACCGTAAATAATAGATTTGAGAAATAAAAGCAGAAAAAAATCTATAACCCACCCTGAGTCTGAAAGAATGGTGAGGACGCTGAAAAGTTTCCCGATTTGGAAATTCCTTAGCATCTCAGTGAACAAAGTGAGGAAAGGCCAGTGGACCAGAGGAATGAACCCCTCAAAGAAAAACCCTGAAGTAATAATAAATATAGGATTTGTATAACAGAAAATTTATTTTTCTGTTCTTTACATTATTACAGTTTTTTCATTTTACAGTCAAAGTTACCTATATAGTTTTTAAAATGGTCATCAAAATGTGGTAGGGAAGGAAACATATAGTAGGGAAGGAAACATTAAATGTGGGAGAGAGCAAAAATGATGTTATGAAAACATCTATGAAATTTTTAGGATGTGTTTGTGTTTTCTTAAAGTTACTTTTAAAATAAACTTTGTTATTCCTAGTTATTTTGCAGAAATTATCAATAATGAAATAACTAAAACTGTAAGAATATGGATGTGAATTTTTTATATTTGACAGTAACTCTGTAAGGAAGTTTGTATCATATTCATCAGTTACTTTTGAGAGGTTAAAAACCGAGGAGGGGAAGGAAATGACAGATTGGTAGAAAATGATGTCAAAGAACTTCCTGCTGTTGGAATATGGGAAAGTGCTTTCTCGGATGAGAAAATGGTATAACCTTGAGTGCAACATGAAAAGAATGGCATCAGTAGTCTGTTGAAATGCACAATATGAAAGAGAGCAAAAGTCATTTTCAGTCTTAACTTCTGGCTGTGTAAAATGCAGAGATATTTAGTTCAGATGGTGAGAAATCTGCCTTTCCTGTTAAATGGTGACATCTCAGAATGGCATAATATGGTTGCAATCTGATTACCGCATTTTGAAACCCTCTGTGCCGGCACTATCAGATACACACTGGAAAACTTCTAGCGGTAAATAATGGAAGAATTGAAGACAGTGACCCATATTAATATTAATATTATTGATATAATTATTATATTATTAACTTGATCTTGGGTAATAAAATAGGGCAATTCTAATTAACTACAATTAGTAAAATAATCATCTTAGGTCTTTAAGCTAGAAAGAAAAGGAATTTTTTTTAGCTTTCAAATAATTAAATCGTGGAACATTAATGACTTTTGTCTTCCATTTTAAAATCAAGAACATAATTGCATTATTAATTAAGCAAATAGTCCTAATGATAAACGTTCCTCCCCCACAGAATACAACACTAAAAGATTAAAAGAATGAAATGTCCATCAGTGGATCTTTAGATATAGTGTCTAAGCTGGCATGCCACATTAAAAATTTTTATCAAACAGAAATGTCTTTCTTGACCTTGGTCTGATTATTTTGTTCATTTTCAATGTGACATATTTTAAAAACTAACTTTGCATTTAGAAAACAGATGAGATAGTTGAGCATAAAAGATGAGAACTGATATGATAATGAATTGAAGTTATTAAAAATGACAGAAGTAATTTTGAGAGTTATTTCTAAGAAATACAATATTAATTAAGAGAACCACCATCTGAGTTCTTTAGGTTTTACTTTTCTATTAAAAAGTCTACTGTGCTTTGATTACTAGAAAGATATTGAAATTGGTCCTTTGGATCACTAGAAAACTATATGAATTATGCAAATGCAGCACTAGGTTTTAAAACAATTTGCTGTCTCTCTGTTTTAAATGTCCTATGTTTGGATTTATGCTGAGCACATTACACCCTGAGCCGCACCACAGTTTCTTATTCCAGGTTACTAATGCTTAGAACATGAATCCGGCCACCCTCTTGCAAGTCTAAATTATCATCAGTAGTCCACTAGAACCATTGCCTGTCTTAAGTATTGTGATACTACATTATGTATTCTGATATTATTGGCTATTTGATACTTGCCCATTTCATAAACTGTTTGCTTGCTGTACACAAAAGTTAGAGGAAGGAGCTTGTGGTGCAATTTAGAAGACAAGTTTGTATCAGCAAATATTATATATCTTATATTTCTCATTGAGGATTTTGGATCCTACCCCATTCTTCAAGTCTCCTATCTAAAATGCTTTATCAAGTGTAAATAGCTCCCCCAAATTAAACTTTATCACCCCACTTATGTCATTTGACTGTTGTGGTCTCTGTTTTGAGTTTCCCCTTCTACATTTTTCAATAGCATTATAAGACATATCTCCCTAAGGGGCAGTGGTTCCAACATAACTAAAGAAAAATAGTCCTGCTCCCAGCTAGCTAGTTAGATAATATATCTATTGTCCTTTTAGGCACCTGAGATTCGCCACCTAAAGATTTCATTTTAAATACTCCCTCTCACTGCTTTTTAAATATATACCTGTGCTTCAGCTATTTCTTTTACTGAAGTGCATCAAAAACTTTTCTAGCTTTGTGCTGGGGCACAAAATATTTTGAGTCAAACATATAAGGGTTAAAACCTTAAATTTCACTTATAGATGGTTAAATTTGTACTGTTACTAAAATATTCTAAGTTTTAGATTATTCATCAGGAAATAAGGTGGTGATGCTTGTTTTATAGAGTATTTACAAGTCTTAAGTGACAAAGTATGTTAGGTGGTTGGAAATCCGGACAATCATTGGTAGTGAAGAGATAGAAATGATTGATGTGAAGTTAAAAGGGATTAGGTGAGGAAAGCCTCCAGAATTTTCAGAATGGACAACTGTAAGTGCTAAATAGATAGATGAAACAGTCTTAACCCATTGAATAACTTTTAAAAATTATAAATTTCTATCCAGTGTTATGAATTCACTCTGATGAAGTTCTTTCATTGGTGAAGTGAATTATGGCAACAAACATAGACAATCACAACAAAAAATTATAAATATAAAGGAGACTTCCACTGTGGAGAAATACGTGCCTGCACTGTGATGAAATGGAATATTCCATAACCTTTTGGGAATCAAGGATTATTTCATGGCACACAATTTTTCTGTGGATAGCAAAGGGGGATGGTTTTGGAATAATTCACACAAATTACATTTATTTTGCATTTTATTCCTATTATATTTACATTGTAACATATAGTGAAATATTTATTTCACCATAATACAGAATCAGTGGAGGTCCTCAGTTTGTTCTCTTGCAAATACCTGCTCCCCTCTAGGGGTAATAGAAGACAGTGACACAGAAGTGTCTCCTGATACCTCGTGTATGACTCAGTAATCTTTTTTAGTTGTTCTCCCTGCAGAAAACTCTCCTTCATGAAGTGAGGACATTGGAAGCGGAAGCAAGCTTTACAGTGCTTTTAGGGAAAATGTAAAATATTATGCCCTAACCATAATCCAGAACATGTTGAGATTTGAAGTTGTTTAAAACATACATGCAAGGCCACCATCATTTCGGTACTGGAAAAGAACTCCCAGCCTGTGAGGTGTCACATGAACTAAATGCTTGGTCACCTAACTTCTGGGAATGAAGCCTCAAACCAAAAGAGGAAATTAGGGATATTTTACTGGAAATAAAGAGAAACATAATGTCTGAATTTTTGGAAGGCATCCCAAATCCATTGCCACCAAAGCTCTTTTTCAGGAGTAATTTATAGAGCAAAATCACAACCTGTGTAAAACATGGATTAAATTTTAATCCTATAAGATTACAGTTGTATTTTCTTAGCTAATATTGATCTAATAGGGAAATGAGTCACATAGCAAAGGTGTATGGAAAGAGCAAAGGCATTTTGGGAAGAGACAGGCCCAGTTGTTTTGTTAATGGAACTATATGTTGGATGAATATTTGGGTTCACTGTACAAGGTGGTGCTAATTAGAGTATGAATTCAAGTTACTGTTTCTCTCACGGGCCTGGCTATTGCATCTCTATCTTGAGGACTTGCTTTCTTAAGATTTACTTCCAAAGACAATTTTCTGTATTTCATTTTCCGTGGTGACTTCCTTGGGAGTGTACTTTCACTGTGACTACATATTAATCTCTGTATAATTTAGTTGTCTATAATAGTTTGCTATCTCAACTAGCTGATTCTCTCTAGATTGGATAAAGTCAGTTTACATGGCTAATTCACAAATAGATTTGGGATCCATTAATTTTCAAGTGGTCTTTTGTGTTGGGAAGTAATGCTTAACCTTGCCTAAAAGCTGAGATAGGTGATCATAAACTAGTTGGATAAAGAAGGCCTTGGTTCAGGTTTCTTTCCAAAAATCTCTGCTAAACTTTGAAACATGTCAAAAACCTCCAAGTATACTTATCATAATATCAGTTTGGCTTTGTATAATCACATTATCTGAAAATTCAAACCCATGGACATCCTCCCTGAAAGTGGCAGGTCAAGTTCATTAAGCAGGTTAAATATGTCACTAGAGACTAAGCAAGATTTACAATCATTCCATGTCACTAAAATGTCCTGCTTGTGATGACTATTTTTTCTAAAATAAATATTTGGAGCAGTTCTAATAACTCAAAAGCTTTGGCCAGTGATCTACCTTTAGAAAGCTATCTGTGTTCATCTTAAAGAACTGCAAATCAAACCTAAGTTAAGGGAAGGTAGTTTAACACGGCTGATAGTTTTAAACACAACCTACAAAATGTGAATTTCAGGTGACATTTTTCTACTAGCTGACATTTCTCTATGGATGATACAGTATGTAGCAAAGTGACCTATTTGACACAAGAAGCAATACAGAAGTATGTGCCATAATGGCATCTACTCTATCCATGCATAGTGACACGAAATGATCAATTCAGTTTTCCTAGTAGGGAATCACTCAAGGACTTGATAGTTGTCTAGCTGCAGTGTTGGTTGGTAAAGAATGTGTACATAACATATTCTAACACACATCATCTTGAAAAATATGGAGCAGAGAAACACCCATTGTTGTGTCAATATCAGTAGACCCATCCATTTAGATTGCACACCAGTGAGACTCCTTAATCTTCTCTAACAATTGTGGCTGCACATCCTCTGTCATTACATCAACTCATCTAGTGATACTATCCTAAATAGAACATATGCCACTTTTTGAATGAGGGCCTCTCCTAAGAGCTCATGACAAATATCCTTAGCAGCAGGCAGGATCCACACTTCACTCACAGTCAGTGGCTTCTTAACTTTAGCAATATAGAGAGCTACTAAGAATGATGCTCTTGGCCAATGTTATAGCTCGACAGCTCAGTGCCTGCCTGGCAAGTGCAAGGTCTTGAGTTCAAATCTTGGTAAAAAAACAAAAAGAAAGAAAAAGAATGGTGCTCTCAATGCAGACATATTTGATGAAATGGTCACCTTCAGTTCTTTGTATTCATGTTTACATTATTTTCTTTTGAAATTTTCTAAAGGCTTGCTTTTTAATTCATGATGCTTGATCTTCACATAGCAAAGCAATGTTGAAGTTTTCATGGCTCCACTGGGCAGCTGGATATATGGATCCCTATATTTCTCTGCTAGTTTTAATCTTCACTAACAGCCAGTCAGAACTGCTAACATCATTGCCTCAGTTCCCCTTCAGATCATCAGGCGCTAGATCCTCAGTAGAGACATGCAACCTGGATCCCTCATGCGCACAATTCACAGTAGGGTTTGTGGCCTGAGGAGAAGCAAATGCCACTAGGGATCTGAGAGCTGGGAGAGCTCAGGCAGTAACTCAAGCCAGGAAGAATGGCTATGAGTCCAAATGAAGTTTCCCTGGCCTGTCTCTCATTCTACTCTGTTGCCTGGCATGCATTCTAACAGGTGACAGATTCGCACTGATCTGTGGCTCAGGTGTTGGGGACTTCTGCCCGACTATACAGTAGAAGGAAGTAAGACTTTAGCTCAAATGAAAGCACGTGCCTTTGCTTTCCCAGTGGTTCAGTGGTGTGGGAAGTGTGTGATACCTACTTGGCTGTTTGAGTTTTCTTGTGTATATTTACATACAGTTGCGTGCCATGACAATATTTAATATCATGTGTAATAGACTTGCAGTTTGTCCAAATATGTATTTCTTATCTCAGAGGTAAATTCATTTTTTCCTGATTTTCCAGTCTCTTTTTATCCACTCTGTTGCCATTGGCTGATTCCAATAATTTCTTTTTTCCTCCTTAGTAATTTCCCAGCCAGGCATAGTGGCACACAACTGTAATCGTAGTACTTGGGAGTCTGAGGCAGGCAGACCACTATGAGTTTGAGGCCAGCCTGGGCTACAAAGTGAGTTCAAGGTCAGTCGACCTACATAGTGAAACCATATCTGAAAAAGACAAACAAACACAAAACAACAGCTCTAACTTCTACTAAACTCCACTGTAAAGCCAGAGTGACTATTGCTAAAATGCAAAATAAATACTATACCTCATTCAAACTGATGACTCCCTTTACTATCAGTTTGATTGTAAAATGATTCTGTGGGTATTGTTCTTATCCAAATATCTTGACCAGCAAATCTTTGTCAAAGGAGTTAAAACTACATCCAAGTTAATTACCCATTTTTAAATGAAAGATTTTTTAAAACTTCAATATGTGTTCTTCAATGGACAATTTTGAGTCTACATATATATGACATTATTTTTATTATTTCAACACATCTGTGAAATTAATTTTTTAGTCTGTCTTACCTCATCCTTCAGAAGTTAGTTTAACCCTTTCTTCTTTCCATTTTTCTTGAGCAAGAATACAGTGACACTTTCCTAACCGCCATTGGTCTCATGTAGGACTTCATGAAATACATATATATATATTTGTGTTTATATGTATTTCCTTAGTAAACTCCTTGAGAGAAGGGACTGATTAGGTTATAGTTTGCAATTTATAAAGGGTGCTTTAATTTAGCTAAAAAAAACCACGTGCTAACATATCACTATACAGTGTCTGGTTAGTTACAAAGAGATTTATTGTTTTTATTTGAAATGTTCTACAACAGTTTATTCTATGTAACTTCTGCCATTTGTTAATCATTTAGCAGTTTTCAACCATAGTATAGCAACTGGCTTTTTCTTTATTTAAAGAAGCTTATCATTTAATTATAGAATGCTAATCCTGAATAACAAGACATTAATGACATTTTTACGATGATGAAGTTGGTATCAGTTTATCCTGATTTTAGTTTTGATCTAGTGGTGAGAACTGGTGAGTTAAATATTTAAAAACACTGACAGTTTGCTAACACAGCACATAAAGAGGGCAAGTTTGAGAGAATTGATTTGAATGTTTTAAACAAGACACTTTTGTGCTATAATTATTTTTATAATCAAAGATACTTGAGATTGGGTGAAACCATTTTAATGACAAATTATTGTAAAATCCACCATTACATAACTCTGTAAGAAATGGTAATGCACTAAATTAACAAAATAAGCGAGGAAGTTGGGGGGCAGTGCACACTGCCCATCCATGCACCTAACTCCACTAAAAAACTGTGTAGAAGAAGCAAAGGATGTGTGTGTAGCCCAAATACTTTTATATGCACATTTTTGTCTCTCATGTTTAAAGTGTTAATGAAATCCAGCTTTTAGAAAGCAATAACTTTGAAATATAGATTTACTCTTGAAAGCGAGCTTTAATTAATTGAACCTTTGCTTTCTAGCCATTTTCCCATTTCTTCAATGCTTTGTTAAAGCCTCTGCAGGAAAGCTATTTTTTGTTTGTTTGTTTTGAGACAAGGTTTCACTATGTAATCCAAGTTGATCTCAAACTCACTATGTAGCCCAGGCTTGCTTTGAAATCACGGCAATCCTCCTGCCTCAGCCTCCGCATGCTGGGATTACGGATGTCCACCACCACACTTGGCTCCAGAAAGCTATTTATAAACTGATTTCAAAAATGATTATAACAGGAAATGATATTTCTGTAACACAAGATGATATATGGGCACCATTTTAATTGTTCTGATTTAACTATACTTAATACATTCTGGTGAAATTACTTGCATAAGAAAATCCTATGTTGTTTTTAATGGCTGCTTTGCGCTACTCAGACAAGTAAATAAAACTTACTGTTTGCTATGAATTTTCATGGATAAGTTTGTTTAATGTAAGTAAAATCTGTTGAAAAATAATAGTAGAGATAATAAAGAAGAATATCTTATTAAATAGTAATTTGTATGGAAAATTCAGTATGATTCATTGGTAAATGAGTATTATAGGCATATAGCTGATACTTACATTATTCTATTACACTATAATGTACATTTCAATTATGAAAATTTCAGAAGCATATTCAAGGAACTAGAAAACTGAGAATATGATTAAAACAGTAAGAAAACACAGGAAACAATTATAAATGAATCTGGTCACAAACCATTTGATTTGTTAGAGTTAGGAAGATTTATTTAGCAAGTCTTTGCAATCAAAATTATGTTTTCAAAATCAACATCAATTTTGCTTAAATGAATTTGAGAGTATAATTTGAAAGATATAAAACATGTGCACCTGTACTGTTTATAAATGAAAACAGCCCCAAATGATGGTTTTAAAAATTAAAATATCTAGTAGTTAAATACTGAACATCATGTGTATTTGCAAACCACTGCGATTTCTGGTGTATTTATTCCATACTTCTTTTGTGAAATATGAATATGCCAATAATTTGCAATCGTATTCACATAGGGATTCTACAACATTTAAACGAACACAGATGGGTGTAAAGCAAACTGGAGGAGTATGAGAAGTTCCCTGCACCTGCATCCATTCTTAGTGTTGAAGGTTCTGAGGGGGAAATGTTGCTGGCAGGAAGCCCGTGCAGTGACAAACGTTGATGAATCACAGTCTGCAGGTTCCTTGGCTGGTTCCTCCAGGAGGCGCAATTGGGAGAGCTTCGGCTGGGGTTCACGGAGAATCCGGAATCAACACTAAAAAGTGGAAATTCTGGTGCAGTATCTTAACATTAGGGAGAAGGAAACATAAGTATTCATTGTTCAAAGTATTTCTCCTGAGTAGAGAAAAATACCCTGCTAGGATACATGGTAGGAAGAGGAGATTTTAAACGCTTTATGTGGCCTGACAGTGGTTGCAAAAACTGGCTTTGAAGTGAACACCAGTTCTTTGAGTTCTCACAGAAGGCATGGTTCCCACAAGGTCATTAAAAAATCTCTCCATTCTTGGTTTTGTTCTTTCCTGACTCTCTTCTTTTCAAAAGGTGCATGTTTTTGCTGCTTCAGAAGTGCATACTCAATGCAGTGCAGAAGAAGCCGTGGTTTGATGAGGCGCCCGCTGAATTTAAGAACTGGAGAAAAGCGAAGGTAGGCAAATGAGGGGAGGAGAAGCGCAGGCTCATCGTCTGCCAAGAGCTCATGGTTCTGCCAAATTCCAGGGTAAAAGGAAAACAAATTTAGTGCCTTTGGAAGAAGACAATCTTAAGCGATCTGTAGGCAACAGAATGAAATGAAACATGATTTCTAATTTTTAAAAATTATAAAAATTTCTTTAGTGTAATCAGGTGGGTATATTTTTCTGTGATGCAGGAAATCTCCAAACTAATAAATTGTGTGTCACCTGATGCATGTCACAACGTGGAGGGCACCTGATGCCTCTGCAAGAACGTGACCCAGAGAACCAGGAAACAAGGGTGAGGTCCTGGCTCTGCCATCACCGAGCAGCTGTGTTATTCTACTCAGCTCACCCAGCTCTCCTGACCCTCATGTTCTTTCCTCTGCCATGTTAGAGCCTTGACACAGATGATTTGTGTATATTTTCTACCCACCAGTGTGTGTGATTGAATCCCTCCCTTTTTACTTACTGGGCTAGTTCTCCTGTAAAGTTTGCCATTCCTGGAACAGTGTTTTCAAAGGGAATCATAGTGAGTTTTGAATGACTTCAGGGAGTCTGTGCTGTCATTTAGCTTTATTAACAACTGTCATGGATTAAAAACTGGTGGTCAACTTAACGCCAGCTGAATTACATCTCCATGCTGCTGAGCATAGATGTTTCACTTGAGGAAAGTTGCCAGCATAAATGGAGATGTGGAGAAGGAGAAGGAAGGGCACTGAGGCATTAGTGCATTGAGGCATTCTGTGTTCTCCTATGTGTTGCTGTTTGAGCCATTAGGTTCTCCTGGAGAAGCCCTGTTCCTCACATGGAGCATTGCTTCCTGGCTCCGGAGAGGAAGACGTGTGCCACTTGGTCTCCAGGATGAACTTGTCAAACTGGCTTCCTGGCATGTGCTCAACTGTGCTTGTCATCAGAGGAGCTTGGGGCCTCCATGTCGCTGAGGATGGCTGTGGTGCTTTTAAGGACAGCCCTGGTCTTGCGAGTGTGACTTCTCAGCTGCAGTGTATAACCCTCAACCTAGCAGCACAGCTCCTTCACTTTGTTGGCATAGACTTACTAGTTTCCACCGGTGACTTTTGGGCCTTCCCAGCATGGATCTGTAAAAGATACTGGTGTGAGTCCTTGTTCTGGACTCTAGACCTCCAGTTGGACTCGTGAGAGGCATTGTCATGAGCTCTGGGTTTTCATCTGGACTCATGTGGGACATTGCTGTGGGATCCAGGCCCTTGGCTGAATATTCTATGTCTTCAGTCTTGTGGATCAATTTCCTGCATTAACTTGTGTTAACTCTGGGTAACCATCATAATAATAATATTATAAACTCCATGTCCTGATTCTAATTGTTCTCTCTACAACCCCTGACTACCACAACAACCAAATGAGTTGTTAGTAGGTGTCCACTGAGCATCAACTACCAAAATAAGAAAGCCATGTTACTCACTCTGGTTAAGTTTCATTTTTGACAACTGGAGCAAACCAGTCAGTGTACCAGTCACCTTTATGATTCTTGCGTTTGCTAAGTGCTGTTGAGCTATTGTTCTAAAACAAAAACAATTGCTAGTATCTGTTGATTCAAGTGTGGTATGCAAAGTGTTGCTAGGTCAGTTGCACATATCAACTGCTTACTTCCCGTAGTTATCTTGTGAGTTCAAGCCTTTTTTCTTATTTTACAAACAGTGCAGTACTAAATCACAGACACACAATTCCGTGTGCTGGTCAGGAGCAGGGGTAGGAATTGTGCTGTTGTGTGTGTCCTTTATTCTCACATTGATTCTAAATGAGTCCAAGCCACTAATTTCCACTCTTTAAGTAGAACAATATTATCAAGATTCTCAGTGTTAAGTTCTCACTTAAATTTCCCTTTAAATTTAATATTTCATATACAAACAAGTTGCATAACCTTTGCTTTTATCTGTCAGTCTGGCTGGTCTGTTGTTGGAAACTCAGAATTATTCTCAAACTTCATACATGTTCAATTTTAGAAGTTAATTTCTTCACAATTGTGGAACACCCTCCCTCCTTTTCCTCCTTTTTTCCTTCTTTGTTTTTCTTTTTGTGATTTCATTCAAAGTAGTAGTCACTCTGCTTGTTGTTGATTCTTCAGCTGGTTTTCATTACATTAAAGAGGACGCTGTTAATATAGTACAATCTCCTCTCTTGCCCACAGGGGTTTTCTATCTTGCTGTTTCTAAACATTGCTCTTCTGCTTTTGCCTGCTTCATTCTTACAGTGTTAACACACTACAGAAAACCCCTCTTCTCCCGCCTCTTCTGCTTCCATCATTCAGACTGCGTTGGTTCATAACCCCCACAAGGGATTTCCTGCCTCTGTGAATGTAAGAGACAGAATAGGCTGTCAGTCAAAGGCTACTGACAAACTGCTCCTAATGGGACCAAGTAACAATAATAATAATAATAACTTTAACGAAACACAACTTTGGGAGACAATTATGCAGAACTACCATTTCTAGACCAACAATAATGGCATTTTAAATGTAGATGCCTGCAGAGAGACTGCTTCAAAGAGTGAACTGCAGAAATGAAATGATAATCAGGAGAGATATTTTTGGAAAGGCAGCCTTGATGGTATCCCTAAAAGTATGCTATATGAGCTCCCCCTTTTTAAAAGTCACCTGAATACAATGCCAGTAAATGAGACTTCAAATTTTTAAAAGTTGCCAGTTCTATAGGAAGCTTCACTTAAAAAAATATCTTATGGCCTTTAACTTCTCATGTAAACTAATAAAAGGCAGTAGGTACATTAAGATTTTTTCTGATTGGAAGCAATTGCCTTTTTTTTTCATCTTTAAATGTAAAAAAGAAAATTTGTGTTTCATTGAGATAAATTGGTGAAAAATTCATAGAGGCACAATTTAATTTTCACTAATATTTTAAATAGGGGCTAACATGTTATAGACTTATGGAAAAAAATTAGTAAAATATGTCATTTCTCAATTTCTCATTTGTATAATGAAATCTGTTTTTAATTCAATTCTCAATTAATGTGTTTTTTTTATTTTTTGTATGAAAAATGTATTTTTATATAAATTGAAATTTCATTTCTTAATATAACTCAACTGGATGTTTTTAGTTTGTAAATGTCTCTCACAGGGTTTGTAAGTCCCACAAAATTGAGTGGATAATTTTGTGTGACTATGAGATGTTCTGGATAAAAAAAAATTCATAGCTTTGAGCAGAATCTCAAATGAAACTGGTAAACTAAAATCTAAGAATCAGCAAACTTGAAAATCATTGCTCATTTTTTATTCCAACACTTGCTCTTTAACCTCTCCTAGTTCTGGATCTTATATTTTCAAGTATTGTTTTAAAGGTATGTTCATCATGATAATAATAAATGTAACTGAACCATCTTGCGAAGAGGATGTAGAACAGGAACTGGTAGCTCTCGTGGCACTCAGGCAGGAAGTACAGCCCAGTGGGGCCATCACAGAGCAAGAAGGGCTCACCGTCCTGTTCCCATTGTCTCCTGTTTGCTCCTCTGTGTTGCTGTGTTGTTCCACCTTCCATATATTCCCTTATTTACTTCGGCATGAATCAGATTTGTGTCTCAAAATCAACATTAAATGCCTTTAGCAGGTTTTGTCCTGAATCAGTAGCTCATTAACCTTTTTAAAGTTTCAATCGTCAATTCCTAGGAGTGAGCACAGGGTTAGTTTAACAAAGTTTCCTGATTAAATCCAGGTTATGAAGTCCCATGAGTGCCTGCACACTAAGGAGTTACAAGAAGTGAGCATCAAGTTGTCACAGTGATAACATCAGTAAGACAAGGATGAAACCTGTACTAAGAATGGCAAATGGAAAGTTAGCCAGATAATTTCTTTCCAAGAAACATCAGATTCAGTGTGGGTGGAGAATAAAATCAAATTTTTCTTATATGAAATACAAATAAATTACTAACATTTAGGAAATAAAGATTAAAGAATTAATCTATGATTGTCTTTATTTTACGTATATTTAATGAGTAACTGAGTGATATGCACTGTCAGGGGAATAGTGAACATAACAAAGTGAAGCACAGAAATTGAATGGCTTGTTCAGCAGCATAATTGTTTTCTCAGAGTATAGCAGAAGCCAAGAGAGCTACAATAAGAACCTCAGCAATTTACTCTTTATAATCATAACAATTCTCATGTCTTAAGAAGAGACTATCAATTGTGGTCCTGAGGAATATCATAACTGTTTTTAGCTTATGAAAATTAAAATTATTATCACCTTCTATAGATACTATCATGTGTAAATTTTAAGAGCAGTGTTGTGGACTGCTGACCAATGTAGTATAGAAGGGGACCTGCAATAAGTAATTTGATAAGAAAACCAATATAGTAAATAATTCATTTCAGGTGTACAAAAAGGAGGGCAAATAGAAAAAATGATATTAGCAGCATGATTAATTCAGTTTTAAATCTGGAATCAATTTCTGGATTGTTGTTGAAGGGCAAGGAGTAAAACACAGTATTCTCAGTAGGTTGATAATGGTAGAGATAAAATCTGTGCGGGTGGGAGACAGGAGCATCCTGGGAGTGAAGTTTGCGCAGAGGGGGCACTCCAGAAATCTGTTTTTTGCTTTCCGAGTCTTTTCTTGGTGCTTATTTGTAAATATACAGGATCAATCCCCACAAGGTGCCCTTGAAATCAAAAGGTTTCAAAGCACATATAGAAATGAAAATCTCTATTCCATGGAATGAGACTGAGGGCAGGGTGATGAACACTTGGAGCATTAGGAAGGATTGTGGCTTCATAATAAGACTTGTCCTAGAACAGTAAATTCTGTGGATTCAATATACACCTTAAGACAGGCTCAAAATGATCAAACCCATCTACATGCTACTTGGACTCAGAATAAACTCAATTATATGTTTCTTGGCTAAACAAAATGCAGACTATGATACTCTGACATTATATTCACAGTGTCTTGTGTGGAATCAAATATTACTAAACATGTCAAGAAATAGAAAAATATTACTTATGTCAGAAGTAAAATAAAATAATAGAGATGATGTAATTAGAAGGATTCAGTTTTGGTTATATGAGAAACCCAAAGCATAAATAGAGAGCAAAATAAAAGATACGTAATAGGAATTGGAGAGATCTTTCTCAATTGGAACAGGAGCAAAGTGAAAGCTATATAGTAGGAACTGGGAGATCTTTCTCAATATTTATTTATGGTTTTTCCCATTTTATTTTGAAGAGAATAAGACAAAAAAGGTCAGTACAGAGCAGATCAGAACCGGACAACATAGGCAACACAATACTTAACATTAAGACAACTGGACATTAACAATAGCTATCACAATATTTCTTTCTCTGCTATAGTTGAGCATAGTTTCAAATACAACAATAGCAAACATAACAAAAAAGTATAAAACCATTCAAAGAGTGAAAGAATTACAGGGCATTCTGAACCGAATAACAGAGAATGATCAATGGGTACTATAATATCTCATTTTCAATAAAAAATTTTGTTTGTATTTTCACACATATTCAAATCCTAATAAGACACAACGTGATGGGCAATGGAAATAGAAGAATAGAAGCATGGTAGGACTTCTAAGAAGGACAGTATTAAATCAGCAATAGCTGTCATAATGTATTGTTCTCTTCAGAACAGCTGTTCATAGCATCACATATAATGAAGTCAAATGAAACAGAATAAAACCATTCCAACTGATGAATGAAAACATTGAAAGGCTTCAAAGCTATGAGATGGGGACTCATGCTTACCATAAAATCTTATATACTCTTACCAACTCTCATACTAGGGAAACTACATGGTATTAACACATGTGAGTTTGGTTTATTTCGCTTATGAGAATGGTCTCAAGTTGTGTCCATTTATTTGCAAATATCTCGATGTGATCATTCTTTATAGTTGAGTAGTACTCCATTGTATAGAAATACCACAACTTTCTTATCCATTCCTCAGTTGATGGGCACTTAGGTTGTTTCCAGGATCTGGCTATTATAAATTGTGCTGCTATAA